>JABFPB010002858.1:0-18742 GCA_022817645.1 Ceratoteleas bidentatus | reverse complement strand
GGACATACTTAAATTATAGTATAATTTGGGAATGTTTTTGGTATTATTAATGCATTTTTTATGTATGTCCAATTTAGTTTTTCCCGGGTTGCGATTGTCACGACATCTACTGATGACAGTTTTGCAGTTATTATAAGCAATAAAATTTGTTGTTTATCATCTACATTATATCATCAAATATGCTTATCACAAAACTAAGCTTATTATTTAAAAACATGTATTAAACCCAACCTTACATTTTTTAACCATTTTAAACAATTTTAATCCTACATTTTTTAATTAAAACATGTTTCTTTATTATTTTTTATTAAAAAATAATAATTTTTACTATTTTACAAGTTTCCATCAAATCATCTCCAAAATCTGCAATTCCAGCCACCTACTTTTAAGAGCGCTTCCGGCGTTATGGATACCGTCTATTGGTTCAAAATACTTATTTAACGCATTTTCCTCGCATTCCACTTTTCCACTCGGAACCAAAAAATTCGCAACTCATTGATATTTATTCGCGCAGCAACAAAGTCGCGCGAAATTGCGCGGAAACGATCGCGGACGCGTGTGCAGTTGCGGTCGCGTCCTCGTCGCCGTTTGCTCTTTGTTTCGAGTGGATGGCGCGCGCGCGTCTCTTTGTTCGCGATATCCCAGGCCGATGAGCGCGCGAAAGGAAGGTGCTGCCACGTCCTGGCAGCGAGAAATAAGTGCGATCCGCAGGCAGAAATAAACATTTATGTGTGTGAAATGAGCATTTTTTTGACGAGGATATACTGCAAGGGAAATAATTAAGACACACGCTTCCTTGTTTTCGGGAGAATTGCAGTAGAGAAGGTGTGGGTGGAACGAGTGGATATTGGGAGTTTATACTGAAAATGAGGGAGAGATGGGAAATTTGATATTCGGAAGTGATTGGGAGCAGATAAAAGAGTTATTTAGATGTAAAGTTGCTTGTTTTATATGTATGTAAATGGGGCGATGAAAATATCGTTTGCCGATAGACGAAAGCATCGGAATTTTCATTGTTCTGAAACTTGTATCCACTTTTTTTAATTTCGTTTGAGTAGTGATAGGTGAGGCAATTTGATGAAGTTTTTTGGTGAATGCAAATTGTGTATCTATGTAAATTTCAACTGAACAATTTGCAGGTCTCATTATTTTGAAGAAATAACTTTTTCGGATGAAATTTTGGAATTCGGACGAAAAAGTTACTCGGCGAGGACAGTTAATTTAACGACGCCAGCGGTTTGCAAAAATGCTGAAAATCGTTCGAGTAATCATCCCGTTGGCGAAGAAAAACGGCGCGTCCAGAAAAAGGCGTTGAAAGTTCTGTGAGACCGGTTTTTCCAATGGCTCGCGAGGTTCGAAAAGCATCCGTAATTTTGTTTCTAATTAACTTAAGCTTTTAAGGCGTTAGCTCATAATTCTCGACGTTATAACAATTCCAATAGCTCTGGACGAAAACTGCTTTTCGAAAATGATCGACGTGCAATGCAGTCCTTAAACCCACCGGATAATTGACTCTCGCTTGAGTTAAAGCGAAATTTGATACGAACCGACTCTCCCTCGGATACACCGAATGGCTCTCGGTTGAAAACAAATCTTTTTCAATCGGCAGACTTCAAAGGAGATTTTGCATTTTTTCGCCAGCAAAAAGATTTTCTTTGACCGCAAAATAGCATTCTCATTTTTGAAAAGAAATCCCCTTAAATTAATTTCAATAAAACAAAAATTAATTTTGGTTCTTGTTTTATTATTTTTCAATTTCGATTTTAGAGAATAATATTTAAATCAGGAATTGATAAAAATGGTCTTTTTTAATTTATACTCATTTTATCACTTTATTTCTTCTCTTCTGGTACATTTTATTGTAACTAAATGAATTTTATGACTCGAATTCGTTTATCCCGCGAATACGTCGATAATCCATAGAACCACTCAAGGCCATCCGACCCGTTCCACACGTGCTGGAAGATGCACGCGTATCTCCCCTCCCTTGCCCCTCCCCATTTTTGCTTCTCTTGGTCATTTCGCGACCTTCCTCGACCTGGTCTCCGGGACCGCGTTCTAAACGACAGCCCTTCCTCCTTTTTTATCTCTTGGACGCGCAGCAATTTTGCGAAAGTCATTATGGCAGGCGCGGAGTCACGGTCCCGCGGATCGCGCTCGTTTTTGGTCTCTTTGCGTCGTTACGGGGAATGTCGTCGATCGTAAAAATTAGCAAAGTGCGACGCCTCATTTTCGCGCCTCTGATGAAATCGTCGTTTGAATTTTACGACGGGATTTTGTAAGGGAAAAACAATGTTCGCCGTTTCCGGCGACCTGCATTTTGGAAGATAATGCTGATTGTGACATTTCTGTCGGAAATTACATAGAGATGTCAAGTTTTGACAAAAGTGCATAGAAACATATATTTTATTTAATTACAGCATGCATTTAATTTACCTATAATGAATACATATAAGTTAACTTATTAAATGTTTATTTTCGCCTTGGTAGGATAGATACGTATGTAAATAATTTATATGTCTATTATCTGATTTTTTTTGTTCGCAGTTTTGTTTCAAACAATGTTTAATCAGTAGTTCTAATTGTTTCTTAAAATGGTTGTATTTATTAACAGAAATAGTTTTGTCATTTTTCGTCCGATTCTGAAATTTGCGCGACAAGAGGGATGTTTGACTTTGGGTTTGGGACACCTGCTGCCTCCACTTAAACCTGATTTATGTCACCCCAAAAGTTCTGTCAGATTTAAAATACAGCATTTCGCTGGCGAAAAGTATTGTCTTTGCTTGTTCTAGTTATTAAATTTTACCATATCATCTCGGAATCGTGACGTATTGCCTTTTATTTGAAAAATGCGTTCAAAAAAATGTCGCAGAAAATATTAAAGACTATAAATTAAAAACCTACATTTTTCAAATTTTTTAAGACAATTTTAATACAACATTTTTTCAATTCTACTGGAATTTACGATCTCGATGGTCGCAGATTTTTTTCGCCATCGGTGTGTTTGGCATCTAATGCCTTCGATGTTTAAAAAGCAATCGGGACGCGGGTAATGAGCGCTGCGGGTTCGATACACTCGGAACATCTGTCCAGGGACGAGTTTGCGCCTGCTGCGGTCCGGCGGCTGGAAAACGCGGCGCGATTGTAATGATCTTCGACGATGACGCGACGGCTTTCGGCTGGAAAGTGATCGTCGCGCTTCGGAAGCGCGGTTTCACGGGATGATGGATGATGGGGGGTCGAACTCGGGGACAATCGGTTTCGGGCGATTTTTGAGCGCCGGTCTGGAAGGCATTCGGGAAAATAAATCGCTGGGCGGTTCGATCGGAGAGAGATAAGGAGCGCATTATTGAAGCATCATTCTACAGCTGTGAAGGTCGTTAGGCTAAATGGGTCTGAAATCCCGGTGGAAATGATGTACATAGATTATATGGACGTTTGAACAAATTTTGTACGTTATAGTAAGGAAAAAAAGTCGGTCTTGTTAAGGAAAGAATTAGTTATGCGTTTGTGGTTACAATTTCTGAATGAGGGTTCGAATATTTGGGTATACATTCCTAAAACTAGGGTCTTAATTTCAGACACTTTTTGTAGACATTTGTAAGTCGTGTCTTAAAATCCGTTGAAAAGCGTCTAAATTTAAGACACTTTGCGTCTGAATTTAAGACACTTTGCGTCTGAATTTAAGACACTTTGCGTCTAAATTTAAGACACTTTGCGTCTAAATTTAAGACACTTTGCGTCTGAATTTAAGACACTTTGTAAATTGACTTTGTAAGTCTGAATTTAAGACAATTTGCGTCTGAATTTAAGACACTTTGCGACTGAATTTAAGACACTTTCCGTCTGAATTTAAGACACTTTGCGACTGAATTTAAGACACTTTCCGTCTGAATTTAAGACACTTTGCGTCTGAATTTAAGACACTTTGTAAATTGACTTTATCAGTCTGAATTTAAGACACTTTGCGTCTGAATTTCAGACACTTTGTGTCTGAATTTAAGACATTTTGTAAATCGACTTTGTAAGTCTGAAATTAAGACACTTTGCGTCTGAATTTAATACATTTTGTCTCTGAATTTAAGACAATTTGTGACTGAATTTAAGACACTTTTCATTAAGCCGCCTGGTACATTTTTGGCAGTGTATATAGATGAAATTTGTTGCAATAAAGAGAAATTGTCGCGAAATCGGTTAGTTCTCTAAATTGTTCGGGAATTCGAATGATAAGAAATGATTGTGGTTTGTTACTTATAATCGATTCCGATGGATGGCAAAATTTCATTTAACTTTAACTTTTCATCTTGCGACGATTTGGTTCTAAGAACCAAATTTAGTTATAACAACCAAAATTTGGTTGTCAGAATTAAATATTTTTCTCCGTGTAAGTAAAAAAACCTTGCACTCTTTTTCCCTCGTTAAACATTTCAAACCCGAACACCGACGAAAACAGATACTTTTAAAGCCAAAATCATTTCCACTTGATTTTCTCAACCATTCGAATTTCGCGTAACGAATTTCGGCAGCTCGCGGAAGCCGCACGGCGAAGTTGCGCGGCGATTCATCAAGGACGAATTCAGAAAAGTTATTCGCGCGTCCAATCGACACGAAATTGGCCGTATGTTTCGCGATAGTAAAATTGCATTAACGTCGGGGATCCCGCGCTTAATTAATGCGAGCGCATGCATACATAATTCATGTTTCGGAATCTTTCGTTCGCCAGATGTAGTCGCTCCAGTTTTCATTCATGTAGGTGCAATAACGACGAAAGCGTTGTTATTAATATTAATATTTGCGGCGCCGCGGGTCGGTAACGATTGCGGCGCTTTCTTGTATTCCAATTATTTTAATTACCCACAATCAGCGCGTTTTTCACGACGGCCCGTCTTCGAACGAAAATAACACTCATCTCGCGAACGCATTTTTCCGCCGTTCCGAGTTAATGGTCTTTTGTGCGCGAGTGTCGCCCTTGCGTGTCCAATTGTTCGTCTGTTCCGCGAAAAAAACTACCTGGGACACTTTCTCCGACAACGACAGTTCGATGAATATGAGACGACTCGAAACGTTTTCATCTGAGAAGACTGTTTCGACGAAACGCCTTTTCCTATGTAAATCAATTCTCTGAAAGACGTTCCATTAACTAACTAAATTGAGTGGATCGTTTTTCACCAATTTTTTTGATTTGGCATTCGTAGTTTGAAACTTTGTAATTGGATGTACACTTGGAAAAAATGTGTAAAATGAAACATTTGATTGTGAATTTCATCGCAACCATTTTTCCTAGTTTAATAAATATTGCATTTCGGCGTCTAACGATAAAAACTGGAATCTATAAAAATTCATATCTAACAATTACCTTTATGTTAGGAAAAAATTTGGAAAAAGTTGGATTTAGTTTCCATTCAGTAATTGTAACTATAACCGAATGGTAATTACTATCAAGTTGATAATAATTACCAACTGATTGGTAATAATTACCAACTGAATGAAAATATTTACCAACTGAATAGGATCCATTACTATTTTTGATTGGTAATAATTACCAACTGAATGGAAATAATTACCATTCCAATGCTCAAAGCTACTATTCCCATATCTGGAAATATTAAGTTTTACTAAAATTAAATACATCATAACCATTATTTGGAACTGCCATTAGCATTAGTAATTACTACTAATGGTATTTGCTCCCGTGTTTAAAAATTGCTTTTAAAAAATTAAGTAATCTCATTTCCATCCTATCCTAGAAAGAAAGTATCCAACAAAAATTCGAGCCAACAATTTCGCCTTCATTTCCCGTTAAACAATTCGCCTCGAGACGGAAATCGGATGACAATTTTCGTCTTTGACGCCGTCAAAACAGCGAAGCCAATTCCGTTAAGATGTTTCAATTTGGTTTTGACGACAGCTTAAGCGGCAGTATCCTCGAAAACGTCTGTTCCATTTTCGCTCTTTAATCTTGATTTGTTTCGCGCATCAAAAACAATGGTCCGAAACGACCTATCCTTAGATATATCCAGCCGTCACTTTAATGCCCACCTCCCGCGATTAATCCGCCCGAAATAAGCATCGCGCAACATTTGCCGCGAACGTTTTTCCTAACGTTTCCCGTCGCTCGTAAAGCAGCGAGTCCTCCTGGCGTTGCAACATAAATTAGCCGAATCCGCGTTTATTAGCATAACAATTACAATTGCAAATTTAATGTTTATAAAATGTTTTGCCGGCCTTTTTAAAACGCGCGCTCAGCTTGTTGCGCTCGCATTTCACAGTCAAGCTGCCGCGCTTTTTATGCAAACCATTGTGCACGCTGCTATTGATTATTTTTCAGACGTTACGTGCACACGACAAGCCTCGTCCCGTTTTCCCGGAGATCCGCGCGTTCGGCTTTTAATCAGTCGGAAAGAACATCGGCGCTTTTCATATTTCCCGCGCGCAATGATTACACGTTGCGCGGATATTGATTTGGAAATCTCGGGCGAAGAAAAGGAATGCTTAGAACGACAGATGGGAATGGATGGAGATACATTTATGGGGTTTGGGTTATTGTATCGTAATTTTCATAGGAACGGAGAGAAATAGAGAAATGTATGAACGATTTCATTGAATTGGTTTTGTATTTCTAAAGTTTTTTGGCTGTGAGGGATTTATAATGATAAATTGTAAAAAAATAATGTATTCATTGCTTTAGTTAAGATTTTTTGTATAATAAAAATTATTTGAACAGAAATGGATTTCCACAAATATTTGATAATGAATAAATGCAATTTTTATATTTGATTTTGTTAAAATTATATATCTGATCCCATCTGATTTTATCCGCTAAACGGAAAACGATGCAATAATTCCGGTTTAGTGGATACAAGTAAAAAGTAAAGGCGAATAATAAAAATACGACAACATGCGTTTTTTTCGCCCACTTTATTTATAGTCGTTCCGTTTTGCTGAACGCAAACGCACGTCGGGGTATTGTATCAATTAGTCGTCACTGATACAAATGTCGAGTGTTATATCGCACGGCATTGTTTCGACGGGATGTAATTGACAATATGAAACGAGCGTCTGATAAAAATCGGCTCCTTTGAGAAATTCGAGCGACAATGACGCGGCTTTCGGTCGCTGCGAACGAGGTTTCAATGGTCGAGACGTTTTTTTCGGATTTTTTGCGCGATTTTTTTCGAGCATTGTTCTCCCGCCGTTGGAGAAAGTTTGGAAAAATGTCCAGGAAGGCGGAAAAAGAGATGGTTACAGTTCAGGAGTATTTCGTTGTTTGAGGAATTTTCCCTCTCAGAGACTATATCGAATCGTCGGAATACATATTTGCGGGATATTAATGATTTTTTAGAATTGCTGCAGAAATATTCTTGGAATTTTTTTCTTACAAAACTACAGAAACTAACAAATTAGCGAAACTAACGAAACTAATAAAATTAAGGAAACTAACAAAATTAACGAAACTAACAAAACTAACAAAACTATCATAAAGTCACAAATTAAAACTTTTCAAAAAACAAAGACATGTTTTAAGTCTTCGTATTGAGTTGCTGACAACTTTTCGGAATGTTCACATTGCTCTCACCCTTTAAATCTATTTTAACAACCCCCTTTCCAATAAAAAATCTTCTCGAAACCTCGCGATATTTCCCACAAAAATTACTGTCGCTATAATTGCGAATTCGTGCGGAAACAGTCTTCCCATTCAGCGATCACCCTCGGTTGTTTGATCTGCCCCAAATGACTCGTAAACAAGGCTCGAAAAAGCCTGTGCCAAAACCGGTGTTCCACGCGAAATCGCGCTTTATTGTGCCGCAATTAATAATGAAAAGCGCGTTTTGCTGCACGCTAAACTGCGATTCATTATTTAATGGAAAAACTAAATTGTTCACCGCGGGTGCATTGTGCTCGACGAACTTGGTAAATAATTCGGCCAGTTTACATGTGAATAATTTAGAAAAGCCCGCGTGCAACAACAAAATTCGCGGCGCGCTTCAGGAAGTCATTTTTCATCCGCGCTTGAAAACCGACGAGGGGCAAATTTTTATTTTTTCGTTCGCCGTTATTGCCGTTCTTTTGTTCGGCACAAGCCCCGGAGGACTCGCGCCGTTTATGAAAAACAATAACGCCGACGTAAGAAAGAAAAAAAAGTCACTCGCAGAATGTTTAATCAAAGTTTAATTAAAATTTTCGTATCGGAAAAACCGGCCGTTCGATTCGCAACAGCGCCGCCACGTTGGCTGTCACGGGCCGACAATGAGTGGGCTGTGCCACCAGCTTTGCGTCGCTTTTCTTCGCGAGATGAGTGACCCACAATCGCGGCCACATAAATAATCCCGACACGCGCATATTCCATTTCGACTGGCGTTATGCCGTTCGCGGCGCCGGATGGGAGAGTGGGGGGAAGGGGGGGGGGGGAGAAAAGTCGGATCGCGTCAGAGCTGGTTCGATGGGGAATCGAATATCGGAGCTGGCAATCTATCGCCCAGACCGAACCCACACATTAGGAGTGGAAGACGACCCAGTTTCTGCGAGACTTGCTCGGCTACGAAGAAAGCCGGAGGCGGTGGGGGACATGTCCCAAATGCGCAAGATTGAGGAATGAAACGGGTTCTGGTTTTTGCGACGATTTTTGGGCACGATTTTTAGGGTTGGGAGGGGGATTTGCGAATAGGATGGATTTTGGATTTGGAAGCAGACATTTTTTTAAATTTTCTTCTGACAAAACTAACAAAACTAACAAAACTAACAAAACTAAGAAAACTAACGAAACTAAGAAAACTAACGAAACTAACAAAACTAACAAAACAAAGTATGAAAAAATCTAAAAAATTCTCAAACAATACCAAAATTTGGAATCTTTTAGACACTCTTCATTCTTTCATGACAAACTTTTTCAGACTTCTTCAGCCATTTTCAGGCTTTCCATTTCTACAAGGAAGTAACTACAGTTTGGGTATCAGAGCTAAACATTTCCTCCGTGTAGGTTCCGACACGTGGATCCGCTCGACCCAAGCGGAATCGCGGAGTTTGCGCGGGAAAAATATTTATAGCCCGGTGGCGCGCGAGCCGCGCATTTATCACGCGCGCGCGACGAGTTTATCGATATTTCAGTGGAATGGCTGTGTAAAAGGTCAGACCGTCCTGTAATGCATAATATATTCGCTGATACCAGCCAGACGGAGTCATTGTGCATTCGTTATAAACGGATAAATACAGGCTCGTCTGTCGCGAAATTCGGCGGTCTTGGTGCGGTTAATTACTCGATAATCGGCACAATTGGCGGAGGTTTCGTGCCACAGGTTGCAGCGCGAAAGAAGATGTGCGGAAATAAAATTGCGAATTCGAAAATATCGCGGGTACGGACAGAGTTGTCATTAATTAATCGTCGAGCGATAATGACGTCGTGAAGTAATAGGGTTTCGGTCGAATTTCGAAGTTACGAAATTCGAAACTTCGGCAACGAGTTGCTCGAAAAAAAGACTTGGCTGAGAGATCGGATAAACGGTTGTTTGAAGTTATCAAACGGTGGAAGTGCACCTGAAATATGGTTTAATTGTGTGGCGAGTGTAATAAAATCAAAGAAAAGGAATAGTCAGACCCAAATTGCATTTTTGGAGCGATAACATGTAAATGAGTTGTGAAGTTCGCTTTCTTTAGATTTGCATAAATGTTTCGAGATGAATTTTGTGAATAAGTTAGCTGCTCTTCTTCGCGAGGTTAAAAAATACATTCATTTAGCAGATAAAAATATGTTCGGTTCGGTAAATCACTCTTTAATCGAGATACTTGCAATTGAAGTTTCGCATTTAAAAAATCTTCCACGAATAGTGAAATTTTTATGCACTTTTACCATGTCCTTTGTCGATTCCAAATTTATTTGGAATCGGACTATGTCCTTTCCGTCGCAGTTATTTCGTTGAGCTTACAAAGAAGGAAAAAATGATATCGACTTTTACATTCGATTAAATCGTCATTAAAAGGGTTAATCAACCAAAATACGCGTAGCAGGGCATTGTGCGGAATCGCGTTCTGGTGACTGAATTTAATTAACTACTTTTTTCCCTTCCTTGATGGCGTCTTTTGACGAACTTTTCCGTCCGAAGTTTTATAACCTTTCAGGCAGAAACGACGATGTGACTTTGATTGGCGAAGCGATCTTCGAACCGAACAACGGAAATTGAAAATCGAGCGTTGTAAACAATTTTGTTGACGCAAAAAAAGTACTGTCCCAAATGAACAAATCCTCTGTAGACACATTTAATCGCAGTTTATGTCCAGGACGTGTTTCGAAAATGGTTCAAAATGTCTGTCGTGTGTATTTTAATATTCACGTACACGTACCTCGTACTCATCACTTTTATTATGGACCATATAATGGAAAAGAGAAGAAAAATAATGTAAAAATGGATACAAATGCAATTTGGATAGACATTACAATTGAGATTCACTTCGAATTCAAATTAGATTCAATCAATTTTTATTAAATGGAACAAATTTGGCGTAAATCAGAATTATACGGTTATTGAAATTCCGCTCGCATTTCAAGAAATATTTCTCGAAGGGTTTGAATGTTTTTACGACAGTAAAGAAAAGAAAAAAAGTAATAGTAATTCGTGGACATATATTATACACATTTATTTAGTACATTTGTCCAATTTGAGAAGGTATTATACGTTCTATATATCTATCAATTTCATTTTTAACATTACTTCAGAATATTTCAGACATTTTTATTTTCACATATATTAGTTGATACAAACACCGTTACCAATTTTCCGAAGTTGAAAGCAGATTCCTACAATCTGTAAAAGACTTTTTTACAGTTTAATCACTTCCAGCGAAACCCATGTTTTCGACGACCTATTGAACTCACTCCACTTCTCATTCTGAACATCACAATCATAAGGACACACTTCCTTAATGAAATTAGAACTACACGTGTTTTTTTATCGAACTTAGTGTCTGAAGAACAGTCAGAAAAAGTACTTTCTTAGTCAGTTTCTTACTGCGCTTCATATATATTTGATAAATATATAAGAATTTGATAAACTATTTCTAAAAATTTCAAAATCAACTTTACTTGGTTTTATTTTTTTAATTAGAAAAAAATTATTTGCAAAAAACTGAATGCAACTGAGGGAAAATTGTCATAAAAATGTACTGTAGTTTGTAGTATTTCGAGGAGCTTCAAAATCAGAATAAACTGCTAACTGGTGAGAGGGAAAAGTTACCGGCTTTAAAACATAAGGTCGCGAGTTCGAATCTCTGTGTGGAATATATTTTTTTAAAGTAGATTTTTCATTTGCTATAAAAATATAGTAATTTGGACTGAAAATAATACGAGAAAATAAGTAAGACAATTTTTTTCTCCGTGTAGTAAAATTTTTCCCGCTGTACCTATTTTCTACCAATGACTGTGCAGAATCCAGTTTTCGGTCTGCGACTCACTTCATTTGTTCGCCGAAATGAAGCCGCAGTTGGACACCGAGTGTCGCGGTACCGAGTGTTTGCAATTGTAATTTTATTGACAATCGTAGAGCGGTTCGGCGTTCTTAAATTAGCGTGATGAATGGCCGTCGAAACGTACTTGCGCCGGAATCACCGGGTTCGAGCAAACGTACTCGCAGCTACGGCTATTAAACCGCCGCCACTTACGCCACGCTCGATTTCGCGTGGAATTACTGCTCGCTATAATGCTACATCTTCTGACCGTTCGTAACGCACAATAAGCCGCACAACCGGTGCATTGATTTTCACGTAACAAAAGCTTTCGCTGCGGATTCCCAGTTTTCCGGCGAAAATTTTTAGGATTCGACGGAGTGTGTAATTTAATTATTCTACATCGGGAAAATTTTAATTGGACAACTTTTTATATTATTAGACTAATTGACGGGTTTGGTTGAAAAGAATGTAAGTTGCGTGTAAGATATGTGTATTATTTTTTAATGAAAAACACATTTAGTGGAGAATTGTTTTCCTGAACAAGTAAAAGTATTTTTAACCGAAAGAGAATGTTTTTTACCGAAAAAGAATGTGTTTTTCACCGAAGAAGATCGTCTTTTGTCTAATTTAAAATGTACAAGAGACTCATTATTTACGTTTACATTATAAAAGTTAAGAATATTACATTGCAAATTATTTTTAAAAAATTCCATGTATTTCATTTGACTGGGAACTTCACATATTTCTAGATTAAGACACGTTTTGAGTAAAAATGTAAATTTCTTGTCAGCAGCGTATAACGATATAAATTAAACTAAATGAAATTATTCATTAACTACTTTCACATTACATTATATCATAATACTAATTTGTTTGCTTTGCTTTAAAATTATCATTCTTTTCCCGTAAAATCGAAGACCCATTTTGACTGCACAAGAATAATTTCTTGTTCTATAATTTATTTTGCTTTCTAACTTTTCAAAATTTGCAATCTTATTGTGTTATTAGTAACCTAAAGACAAAATTACATACAAAATTCTTAAAGCAAGATTTCGAGGGAATTTCACTCATCCTTCTGATATTTGTTTGTTTATATATTTATTACGTAGCGTAAAAGCTAACGAGTTCATTCTGATCTGCAAAATATCGATTCTTTGTAATTCAAGGCGTATTGATGTGTACAGAACTGGGTACAGAAACAATTCCGTAATTGCGCGTAAATCCGTACTGTTTTAGATTCGAATCTGTAATTTTAGAGATTCATTAGTTCGGACTTCACATAAATACACCTGACATGCAATCAAAGAGTGAACATCCATTGTTGGAATCTGTAATTTTACAATGTCATGATTTATTATCTCATAGGAGACTAATTCAGGATTACCAGCAATTCCAATCTGCGAAGTATAAAATGTAATATTTCTTGTGACATTTGAAATAAATTACGCTACTCATTTGAGTGTTGTAACATTCAAGCAGTAAAAAGGAATAAAAAATTTCAGTTATTATTTTGTGAATGCATTTCTGTCATAAATACTGGAAATTTAGTCATAAACTCTCAAAACACAGTACAACAGAAACGTGTTTCTCAGAAGAGGTTATGTTACATAAAAAAACTAAATCACCTTTCCATTTCTAGAAATTATGTATCCCATTTGATCTGTAATATGATGTGTATGCATAACTAATTTACTGTAAATATTTTGATAGGTAACCTAATTATTCAGTCAACGTGATTACGCCACATCTCGATATCTTAAGGAGGAATATACATGTAGAAACGTCTAAATCATACGTTATTTTTCATGAGTATAATTAAGAAAGTATAGATTTGATCTATACAATAAAATATATGACAGATTCAGCAACATTTGGAGGACACTTCACTATAGTGAAACTTTGATTTTTTTCATAAATAATAAAATATTAATAATTTCATTGAAACAACTTTTTTTAGAAGCAATTTGCGGTCGCAAAGATATCTCAGCGATTTTCTAATAAATATACAAAATTCAAAGTGGATAGTGTTCAGGGAAGATGTATTTATAAATATTTATTATTTAAACAAAATGGCGCTATCAAACAGAAAAAATGTGATTTTCCAGTAAAAAATTCTATTTTATAATTTTTTTATAATAAATTTTTCAATAAAAAATAATTGTTTAACAAAAACTCGCTCGAAGTTATTATTGGCAATTATTATTAAACTATTTTGAATTTTAAGCTGAAAATTCAACATAATATTCTTGAAATATTATAGTTTGGGAACATGTAATAAAAATATCAATTTTTTGAAAAATCTACATGTATATTCCCCCTTAATGCAAACGCGATGATTGCGGTCAAAAAATGAAGTTTTACACCTGCCGTCGAAGTTTCTCCCGAGAATTAATGTCGGTCGCTCGGCGGTAACTGCAATAAGTTGTACAATACGAAAGGCAAGTGGTCGTGACGCCGCCATCAATTCGCGTCGCTGTAACTGTTAATATTAATTGCTTTGAGTTCCGAGTTATTACCACTGTAAATTCGATCGTCGCGCGCGAATCCCGCGATTAGTTCGCACCGATCGAAACGCGCTTCGAAATAATTCGTACGCTAAAAACCGCGCGACACAATCAATTCAAATGCCGTTGTAATAATTTGTACACTATACTATGAGACGCCCACACGGTCGAAAATATTTTTTTGAAATATATGCGTAAATATATAACTTTTTGCCGCAAAAAATATATGTTCAATATATTTAAAATATATAAAATGTATTTTAAATATATATTTTTTTAAATATAAATGTATATATATTTTTATATGTATACATTTATTAACAGCCGGTAACACTTATTAGATAATTTCTCAAGATATTAGATCATTTTCACCAGAATTTTATCAAGATTTTACAAATTTAATATATTGATAATCACTGTAAGTAGAACTACAAACAAAGAAATTCTCAGAAATACTAAACATTTTTTTTCATTGTGTTAATTTTTTTTCCCTTCATGCAGATATGAAACGTAAACTTATGTAACCTGAAAGTTGACTGAACTTTACAACGATAATAGTCTTCCACTCCCAATCCTCAATGTCGCAACTTTCAATAACCTTTCTAAAAACCTGTTAAAAACTAAGAACCAGAAGAAGAGCCCGTCGAAGCTGAATCCAATTTGGCGGGCCTTATTTGTAACGTTACATTTCATTAAAAGTTTCGTCCGGAGAGGTCGCGCCATATCTGCGTTCAAGAGTCGATGACATTGGGAAAAGGCGGAAAGTTGGTTCGGACGATGAATTAGCGGTAATTAGTGGGTTCGGACGCGCCCCGCAAACGCGAAAGAGAGCTCCCGGGTTCGGATGGCTCGGATGCCGAAGATGGGCGTAGGTGGAGTGCGGGTGATAAATCAATATATTCAACTCACGCAGGGCCGTAACGACGTCAAATCTGCGGCGCCGAGGCCGGATCGACGATCGCGCATAATCGATCCGCATTGTTTCGGCGCTCGCTGCCGAAACGCCGCGAATATTTATGATCGCATTTGCGCGCTCGTTGCATTTCATCTTACATAGCTGGGCGCGTCGATTTTATTGCCCGATACAGTTCGAAATACGAATCTAAATACGTTCCGGGCGAAGCTGAATTCCTGGCTGGTAAATTTTAAGTATTATTTTTTTTTTTTTAAGTGTCAACAAATTGTATCAATCGGAATAAAAGTCTCTTTAAATATCCCCAAAAGAAATTCCGATGGATGATGTCCCACATTGGGCGCCATATGAAATTGGCGCCCAACATCATCCATTGACTTATAACATTTGTGTGCTATTTGGGCAAAATATTTTGCAAACTACGTTTTTGTTGAAAATGTAATTGAAATGATGTATGGGGAAAATGAAGGGGAGATATTGTTGATTAAATAATATAAAACGAAAAATGATTTAATTAAATAACATCATGAACTATCGGTGTTCCTAAAATTTATAGTTAATGTTGGTTAAAGAACATGATACTAGTTGGTACTTGGTTGGAAATACTGACAATGAGTCTGCTTCACTGAAATGAGAAGTTGGTTCAAATGTAGGAATCATGTTTTATTTGAAACTGTGGTTTCAAATAAAAATTCCAATTGAAACAACTTCCAAGGAATTTTTTAATCGTGTACGATGTTTCTAATTGAAAGTAATTGGATTTTTTTCAAAATACTACGTAACAAATATTTTTTGGCACGAATGTAACCTCAGGTATCTGCAATCTTCTTAATTGACGTCAGTTTCGATTAAAACTTTCGGATAAACGATAAAGCTCACTGCTTTTATTAGATTTTCACTGCATGAAAGTAATCCAATTGTTAGTTTTACAAAGTAGAGCTACATATCTGCATTCTATAATATCAAATTAATTTATCTTTTTTTGATATTTCTGATTTTTCAAAGGAATGTTATGTTCCCTTGACAATTAGCTTCGTTCCATAGCTTCGTTCCCATGTTTAAAAAAAATTTTAAAAATGTGATGCCATAGATATTAAATATTAAATAAACTGATAGGATACGGTTAATTGCGTGAGAGAAATCCGTGTACACTTACGTAAGTTTTCACTGTTCATCGTCGTAAAATGAAACTACTACTACGAAGTACGTGTCAGAAACAAAGCAGAATAAATGAAGGCATTTATGTAATATATGAAGATTTTAGTTCAAAGTTACGGAATGTATATAATCCAATATTAGACACAGACTACGTAAGTGAAAGTACACAATACTATGCAAAGTCAGTATACTTATGTGATTTTAACTCACTAAAATGTATTTCACACATAGCATTTTCAGCATAAAAAATAATCATATCATGTACAATTAATCTCCATCGAAAACAAAAATGTTTATCCTTGTTAGTTAAAGGAGTTTATTTGGTAGTGTTTTCTTCACTTAATGTCGTTAATAAATGGTTTTACATTTGTTGGGTAATTGTATTACACTGATTTCAAAAAAAGAATCAATAAAACATTTTTCGATTTTAGCTTCGATTATTTCCATTTATACTTACGATGCCTTCAAATGTATTCTACGTAATTCAACACACATTTCTATATTAATTTAACATGCACGCATGTGTGGTCCTAATTCTCGTCCAGTATTACACTTTATTTCTGAATTAACCTTTATTTATCAAAGTTGTTATCGCCAGCCATAACCCACTATTCAGAAGAAAAACAAAAAATAAATCCCAAATTGCCCAAAATGTTCCATTCGACTTTAGTCCGCGTAATAACTCAAAAGGTTAATAACCCGAGGAATTCACATTTAGCCCTGCCGCTGCGATTACAGCGCTACAGTAATTATGAAATTATGCCCTGTTTTTCCAGCGCACATAAAACACGACTTTCTCCAAATTCGCAACACAATAACGCGCGATTATCATACATTATAACGCTTTTTGCGGCAATTCCGGCATCATGAATGTTGAATTATGCAAATTATTAATTACACGGCGCAGCTGTTCCATCGAACGAAAAACGGCGGCAAAAATGACGCGCGATTTCGGCGATCAAATGTCGCGTGCCATTATCCGCACCTTCGGCACCGTTCCTCCATTCAAATATGCCTCTTCGCATTTTGACTTACGTCACACTAATGTTTTCTCGTGTGGAATTCTCTCCAACCATTTCAATTATCAACTCAAAACATTATTCTCGCGACTTCTGACCTTGAAATAGACAGGATTTTCACCAGGGCAAAGATTTTCTACCAAGTCTGACTTCATCTTGACCTTAACTACTTAAATTAATTCCTGTGTTATTGCTGACGAATTTCTACAATATTATGTCGGAAGTTTCTGACCTGATTTTCACCGGTAAATATTTACTACAAAGTCTGACCTCATTCTGACCTTAACTACTTAAAAGTAATTCCAGTGTTGTTACCAACAAATTTCGACAGCATTCAACTTATATAGTCAATAACTGAACTTTCTCTCGATCAAAACCAATGAAAACTTTCACATTCGAACTGTAAATACTCCGGATTGGATCCAATTTATTTCTGTTACTTTCCACGTGTCCTTTTTTTCCACTGCAGCAAAACTTAATTGGAAATCTAACCATTGCTTTCCCCGTCGATTTATGACTCCATACAATGTTTTTTATTCAAAAATAAAAATAAACCGCATGTGTATACGATATGGTTTTTGTTCTCGGGTCTCAGCGGCGATCCGTCATTTTTGCCCGACACCACTAATACAGCTTTCAGCGACGATCAACAGCTTAATTATAATCAGCCGCGCGATCGATCGCATATGCAAATCCCGGTTAAACGCGCGCCCGCTAATTCGAAAGATTATTAATTATCACGCGGCGCATTATCATATCGAGCGCGTAAAATCGTTGTCCTCGTAATGAACCCAAGCGGAAGCCTACTTGCGCGCCTTTTTTGGCGCGCAGTGACGCGAATCGGCGTTTGGTCAGACGCGACGAAAAACCGCCAGCAAAATCGATCCCGGCCGACGACAGCAGCGCCATCGAACTTGTTGCGCGCGCCAATAAAAATTGCCAGCGCGTCGCTTCATTATTCGCGCGCGGACCCGTGCTACCGGGATTCTCAAGATTCTGGGTGTCATAGACGCCGGCAAATGAAGCCCCGTTAATTCGGGCCGCGTATTCCGGTCACGTTTGGCCAGATGGCGCTGAACTCGCGTCACGCCAAATAATGACCTCTTTTCTCCTTTTCGGCGGCTTTGCCACTCGATGATTCCGGCAAAAAGTTTCTGCCATTTCGTTTTCACGACTTCGAATTTTTCAAGTTTCTTTTAAATGGAAAAAGAAATTGTTTCCCATTGTTTAACAGTTTTTGGTTTCGAAATTCGATGGAAATGAAAAAAGCTAATGAATAATACCCCTGACTTTAACGAAATTAATTCTTTATCAAAACAAGTAGTAACAAAAAGTTTGAGAAAGTTTCATTGTAATCAAAATAATATATTATTTTGTTATAATTAACACATATGGTAACGCCAGTTCTGTGAAGGTCCTTTACTCGGTTTGGAGATGTCTCTTTCCACAAAGTAGTCACTTTTGGCCATGGTTCTTCGTAATAGTTCAACCACGTGTTTTTGTTGTCGTAAAGCTTCTCGGATAAAAGATTCACTATACCATCATCACAGATTATTATTAGTAATATACTATCTTATTACGTAAGGCATTTTTTTAGAATGTCCCAGTTAAAAAATTCCATGAAAAACCATTAGATACCTATAAAAAACAATGTTTATTAACATCTCTGAAATTCAAATATTCAACCAATAAAGGGATTTATTTAAATTTAC
>JABFPB010002857.1:0-18748 GCA_022817645.1 Ceratoteleas bidentatus | reverse complement strand
TTAATATAACAATTAAATTTGCTAAACTTTAGTAACATCAATATTATAATTTTGCTAAACTTTAGCAAATTGAGCGGTAAATTTAATAATATTTAGCAAAACAAATACATTTGTTAAAATTTAGGAAAACCAATAAGTCTGCTAAAATTTAGTAATACCAGAAAATTTACTAAAATTTAGCAATACCGGTAAATTTGCTAAAGTTTAGCAACCAGTACATTTGGTAACATTTGACAAGGCAATAAATCTGATAAAATTTAGCAAAGCTGATAAATCTGACCAATTTTTAGTAAAGCCTATAAATATGATAACATTTAGCAAAGCAGTAAATTTGTTGAAATTTAGCAAAAACAGTAAATTTAGTAAAATTTAGCAAAAAAGATAAAATTTAATGTTTTTGCGTACAATGTGGCGAAATTAACCAAATCCAGTAAATTCATCAAAATGATTCTAAATCAGTTATTTGCTAATTCTGGGTAAGCAAGTAACTAATACTTTAATAATTATTATATTTGCTAGAATTTCAGAATAGTATTTTCTTTCGTCTTCAGTTAAAGTTTTAAACAAATTTATTAAACTTTATAGCAAACTAATAAACTCTAATGACACATACATTTTAGCAAAATCTGTTACATATATCTTATTCTTTCTAAGCATATCAAGTAATAAACATTTTTTAATAAAAAAAAATTATTTGCAACTAAACGTTCATCAAACCAAACTGAAAAAAAACTTTCAATAAAAATTGCATCATTCTAATGGTATTCAGTAAAATAAATGTGCGATAGAGAACAGAATGAATCCGAAGAGAAGTGAACTGTGAAAGAGGCAGATGACCCATCTCTTGATATTTATTATTAAGTTATTTCGTTCGGGGGTTTTGACCGAAAAACTTATTTTGCAACTTGAGTAACTTTGTCTGCGAATTCGGTTAAAAATTGACCCGCGAAAGAATTCGGTTCAATCGGCTGAAAAATTCGCCAAAGTTGGATTCACTCGGTGCAGTTTGGCGTTATTGTGTAAAGAATGTGTAAAAATAAATCGCGCCCAGTGAAACGGACTTAATGATGAAATATTCGTGGGTTCGTTTATTTGCATTTTGACAGTAACGGCGAACGCGATGAGTTTTACGAAACCAAATATTTTCATAATTGCATTTGACAATAGTTTCACCAGACAAGCTTTATTTAAAATGCCGGGCATTTTCAAACAATTTTTTGATAATATACCGATGAAAAATATGAATATATGAATTGAGAAAAAATATGAATTTAGAAAAAAGGAAACTAGTTGAGAAATAAAATAAGAATGAAACGAGATTTGGAGGCAGAGATACGAAAGTTCATTTTTCTTGCCAGTGAAGTAGAATACCAACATATATAGTCAGACGTCACACGTAGTTTATATGTTCCGACGATACATTTATCTACGAGACATTTCTGTTGATCTTTAAGATTCATAAATTTTTTTTTCAATCAATAAGACGAGTTTAATTAAGTTAATAGAAATGAATACGTGGTGGTAGTTAGTAGTAAAGGTTTAACCAGGGTATTTTGAGAATATAATGTTTTACAGGCGACGAATGAAATTGATAGAAAACAGGTAAAATTGCACATATATGGGGCATATATGAAGGCATATATATAGGCATTTATGGACCATATATGGAGACATATGTTGGCATATATGGCTCATATCTGGTGGGATATATATGTCATATATGAAGAAGTTTATGGGTCATGTATGGAGACATATATCGACCATATATGGAGGCACCTATGGACCATATATGGAGGCATTTATGGACCATATATGCAGGCATCAATGGACCATATATGCCATCAATGGACCATATTTGGAGATATCAATGGACCATATATGGACCACATATGGAGGTATTTATGTACCATACATGGACCATATATGGACCATATATGGACCATATATGGAGGCATCAATGGACCATATATGGACCATATATGGAGGCATCAATGGACCATATATGGAGTTATCAATGGACCATATATGGAGTTATCAATGGACCATATATGGAGGCATCAATGGACCATATATGGAGTTATCAATGAACCATATATGGACCATATATGGAGGCATCAATGGACCATATATGGAGTTATCAATGGACCATATATGGAGGCACCTATGGACCATATATGGAGGCATTTTTGGACCATATATGCAGGCATCAATGGACCATATATGGACCACATATGGAGGCATTTATGTACAATATATGGACCATATATGGACCACATATGGACCATATCTGGAGGCATCAGTGGACCATATATGGACCATATATGGAGGCATCAATGGACCATATATGGAATTATCAATGGACCATATATGGACCATATACGGAGTTATCAATGGACCATGTCTGCACCATATATGGAGGTATCAATGGACCATATATGGAGGCATATATGGACCATATCTGGATCATATATGGAGGCATTTATGTACCATATATAGACAATATATGGAGGTATCAATGGACCATATATGGACCATATATGGAGGCATCTAAGGACCATACATGGACCATATATGGAGGCATTTATGGACCATTTATGGACCATATATTTTTTGAATGTATAGGCCGCATATAAAGTCTTATATGGTTCATATATGGAGTAAAAAAATATTACTACATGATTTATCTATAAAATCTAGAAAATATAGGTTATATATATCTACAAATGTTCATTCCGTTCATTACGTCACTTCGCATTTATTCATCTCATTTTCTCGTTCATTTAACGCCGCAACCTTCATTTCGACATAACCTTAAGAGTCAGAAAGACGTAATGAAAAATGACCCCCAATGTTTTCGTTGCTATACGAGATGCGATCAATCCTCAATGAAATCGGAAAAAACGCGGCATTTCATTGGTATGCGGGGGAGGCGTCTAATTTGCGGTAATTGCGTCATTTATATTTCGATCGCGGGAAGCGTGTCGGCCGGTAAATAAATAAATTAATAGATTCGGTGACGAATGCGCGGCCATTCCGGGGGATTCGACTGCCGGCCGGCTGAATGTTAATAGGGCGGCGTAATTGTCGCGATTTATAAAACCGGACCGCAGTTATATAAAGTCGACGAGGAATGTGTATTAAAAGAATGAGACTTGTCACGTGAGAAGGTCGTGGACGTTTTATCGGATTTTAATAAAAATTCTTCGGAAATAAATGTTTTTTTAAATAATTTAATAAAAAATTAAATAATTTAAAAATTGTCTTTTAAATAATAAAAAATTGTCTTTTAATATTATTAAAAAAATTCTTTTCTTAACAATTCTTTTAAAAAATTATTTTTTAATAATTATTAAAAAAATTTTTTTTTAATAATTATTTTAAAAAATTCTTTCTTAACAATTATTTAAAAAATTCTTTTTTTAACAATTATTTTAAAAAATTCTTTTTTAACTATTATTTTAAAAAATTCTTTTTATAAAATTATTAAAAATATTCTTTTTTTTAAACTAAGAGTTCATCACCATTTTCTTTTTCTAGCAAAAAAGTCATTTTTTGTCAATTATCAAATCTCACTAATTCTAAGTGAAAAAAATGCAAATTCATTAATTTCGCCATTTCGTTTGGCCAGGTAACTTCTTCGTTACAGCGAAAATGAGCCGACTCGTTCGGAAATCGATATTCGCCGGGCTTTCGAGGTTTCCGCTGAATTTAATATTATTTGACTGATGTTTCGTCAATAATTTCAACTCGCTGATTTACGCACCGGGCGTTGTCATCGCTGACGAATAAACAGAAGAAAGTTATTCTGCGATTCGGCCAATTCCCGGCAAAAGTTCGCTCTAGCAATTAGTGTGCGAATTGGGTTTGTTTGATTGAATTTGAGCTATTGATCTTGATAACGAATCATTTTGATATAAATCAAAATGATTTTTTAGTGTTTTGTTATAATTTGCTACACATTTTAAATTTTGAAGTGGAATAGTCGGTTTGTTTTAGGAATGACAATAAAAATGATCAATTTTGCTGTATTTACTAAAACAGTTGAAATTTCTATTAATATTGAGATTTTGTGCTTTCAGGATGATAAAATAATTGTTTAGCCTATGCCATTGTGTTTCAAATTAAAAATCCTTTAATTTAAGTACAAACTCGGCTATGTTTTAAAGAGAAGCAACATTTTTGAAAATACTCAAAAGGTTTTTGGATTTTCCAAAATGCTTCAAACATAGCCGTGTTTGTACTCAAATTAAAGGAAATATGACTCCTAAACATGATTATGCTATCAGTTTCAACATTCGTATGAATTTTGCTTCAAACATTACCAATTTTTTAAAATCATCAGCAAAAATCATTAGCAATATTATCGCAAGAGAAATATTGTAAATTGCTATTAACCCCATCAATTTCAATTCAGTTTTCAGAAACTTTCCTACATTATTTAGAAAATTTGCTATAAAAGATACATTTAATATTTCTTTTTTAATTCGGTAATTTCAACGTTCAAGTGTACTTTCAGTCGGGCGATACCTCTACATCAAACTGAATAGCAATAAAGTAGATACCATCGGTTCGAACTCGGATTCGGACCGCCGATCGAGATCGTCACTCGAACGTGAAATATTGTATGCGATTGGCTATCTCGCGTGCGATCGCAGCGCCACGCGGAGCGGTCATAGCCTCGGCGGAAATCGATAAAACAACAACCTATTTTTCTCGATATAGTGCGAGCAAAAACATAATTTCCAATAACACCGAGACGAGAAAATGTAGCGGAATATTTATAACGGGCAATTCGCGACGGTTACGACGTGAAATTGGGGTTATGTTTGTGGAGTAAGGAAGATAATTGGGTGTTATTTTTGGCGGGAAGAAAATCAAAAGTAATTTTCAACGAACGAAAGCAATTTTTGAGGGTCGATTGGAGTTGTATGAGTCGAATTTTTTGGTGGGAATATAAGTTGCTCATTTTAGATTTTAGTTTAAATTATAGCACAAATATAGATTGTTAAAATGTAGAAAATCTTCAATAATTAATATTTTGATAACGTTAATTAAACGACTAGATTTTTGGCTAAAATTATAATGTACAGATTTTTCTCTAAATATAACAAAATTACTTTGCTATGTTTTCAACCAAAGAAACACTTTGCTAAAAATCTAAAAAAAATAAAAATCATACAAAATTATTTTTATTTATTATTCGTAGTAACGATTAAGGGATTAATTAACAACATTCGGAATTTTCATCAACTTCTTGAGATGTAATGATTTTGGATTTCCCACCTTAACCAGTTTCTTGAACACCAGTAATCTCTCAGAGTCTTGAAAACTAACAGCGCCACTTAAAAATGGAATTACACAGCGAAAACCTATAAAGCCGTAAATCCGCAGTCGGAAGAACGGAAATCCGCTTGTTTGTTATCGTATTTCACAACGGTAATCTAATTTTGTCCAGTCGCCGGGGCTTTTGCGAAACGTCGTCGAACCGTTTCTACGAGAACGTTTTTGAATTTAACGATTCCCCGCCATGATTCGCAAGAAGTGCTTAAGTACTCAAATCTAAACATTTTCTATCTTGTTTCATGATTTTTGAACATGTTTGATCATGTTTCATGACATTTGAACATGTTCCATCATGTTTCACGACTTTTGAACATGTTTCATTATGTTTCATCATGTTTCATGTAAGTTGAACATGTTTCATCATGTTTCACTCCATGTTCCATCATGATTTACGAATTTTAAACATGTTCCGTTTTGTTTCACGACGTTTGAACATGTTTAATCATGTTTCACTCCATGTTCCATCATGTTTCATGACAGTTGAACATGTTTCATCATGTTTCACTCCATGTTCAATCATGTTTCACGAATTTTAAACATGTTCCATTTTGTTTCACGACATTTGAACATGTTTAATCATGTTTCACTCCATGTTCCATTATGTTTCACGACAGTTGAACATGTTTCATCATGTTTCACTCCATGTTCCATCATGTTTCACGAATTTTAAACATGTTCCATTTTGTTTCACGACATTTGAACATGTTTAATCATGTTTCACTCCATGTTCCATCATGTTTCACGACATTTGAACATGTTCCATCATGTTTCACGTCGTTTGAACATGTTTCACCATGTTTCGCGCCATGCTTCATCATGTTTCACGACATTTGGACATGCCAAGTTATGCTTCATGATATTTGAAAATGTTCAATCGTGTTTCATGATATTTGAACATGTTCAATTAAGTTCTAAAATGGCTGGTCATAGTAAACATGTTCAAAGTTAATGTGTTTACACTTTTGCAATTATTTTAACCATGTCTCAACATGCCCGAGTAGGTTTCAATAAGTTCCAACAGGTTTGACCATGTTTCAACATGTTTCAATATATTTCAGTATGTCTGACCTATTTGAACATGTCGGAATAACTTTAACAGTAGTCGAACAGGTTTGATCATGTTAACCGATATCTGAACATGTTTTAACCGTATTTCCACTATGTTCTTCCATGTTTCCACATGCTCGAATATTCATGGTTTTTAAATGATATTTTACTTTTGACAACGTTTAGACATATGTTTTGATCATTTTGAACATGTTTGCACCACCCTGATCATGTTTCAACATGTCCAAATATTCGAACACGTTTCAAAATGCTTCAACATTCGAATATGTTTCAACATTCGAAGATATTCCAATGTTTCAACATTCGAACATGTTTCAACATGTTCAAGCATTCGAACATGTTTCAACATGTTCAAGCATTCGAACATGTTTCAACATGTTTAAACATTCGAACATGTTTCAACATGTTTAAACATTCGAACATGTTTCAACATATTTAAACATTCGAACATGTTTCAACATGTTCAAATATTCTAACATGTTAAAATATTCGAACATGTTTCAACATGTTCAAATATTCTAACATGTTTCAACATGTTTGATCATGTTTAAACATGTTCAATGCATTTTGAACAAGCTTGATATTTTCTAACATGTTTCCACATATTATATCCGGTATTTTCGAAAATATTTAACATACCTAAACATGTTCTACATGTTAGTAATTTTTCAACGAATTTTCTCGAAGTATGCGAATTGATGCGAAGTATTCGAATCGGACAGTCGACTTTCCCGCCCCTTTCTCGACCTTTTAAAATGTTTTTCGTCCATTTCTGCGCATCATCCGACGTAGTGTCTTTTTCTCAAAATCGATCCGACTCCAAAGCACGCTAAACCACAATTTCGTCCCGTCACTTTGGGCGTCCGGAAGGGTAGAGGCGAAACCGAAAAAATCCACATGCCGTGCAAATGAAATGGGTAATTAAATAAGTCGACGATCATGGGCGATAAAATCGCTGTTTCCACGTTTCGCCTGCTGGTATTTTTGCCAGAAACAGTGTTTATCAAATTTATTTGCGCGTGTCTCGGTAAAGTGCGAGGTTCGTTGAATGACTTTTCGTCCATGCGAATTATCAGATCAATCGTTCTGAAATCGCGATCAGATGTTATATTTATTTCTGTAGTCTTGAAAGAGAAATATGTAAAAAAGTTATAAAAAAAGTGTTTTTTAAACAATTTTATTTTTTGTTGAACTTTTCAAGGTTTTCCCTTTGTGAAAGAGAATATTGAAAACCGAGTCTTTCATTCAGGAAAAATATGATAAAAATTTCGAAATGAAGAAAATGTTTATTCCAGTACCAAACTGGATTTTTAAAGTTTCATAAAACCGAGTCTTCTACGTTGCCCCGCATTTGCAATTTATCGGCCCTCTAAAATATTCGAAATACTTGCATGTTTATGCACCACATTAATGCATACCGCAGCAGCAAAGTGGAAGTATCTATTGATCGTTTATTCTCTCTCTGTCGATCGATTCATAATTTATCACTACGCCAACAATTATTGAGAGGTTATGTATACCTAAACGAAAAGGTTAAAAAATATGATTTTTTACTCCGATTTCAGGTAGTTTCAGTTTTTTTAGTTTAAAACCACTAAATCTGACTTTGGAGGTTTTTTTAGTATATACTTCACCCAGAGGTGATTTGCGGTGACAACTCTCATTTTCTTCCACTTCAAGTGAAAAAGTCCAGCTTTCGAATTTGTTATCGTCATAGTCAAGGGCAGCTTTTGTCGATTCGGATTTTTTATTCGACCAATTCTCCTCGAAAAATCGTAGTTTTATCACAAAAAATACATTTAAATCTGTAAAAGTTCGGAAAAAATGTTTTCAACGGCTACCATTTTATAGAAAATTAACATTTTGCAAAATCCCTTCGTCAAACGATGCCTTTGACTATGGAGATATGAAATCCAAAAGGCGAACTTTATCAGATGAACACACAGGAAATAAGAGTGTTCACCGCAAGTTGCCTCGGGGTAAAGCGTTTACAAACACTAACAGAAACAACGTAAAAAATTAACAATTGTTAAAACCAAGCAAAAATCAGTAAAAGAGGTTTAAATAAACCTTCCTTGGCTTACAAAGAACAAATTAAAAAACCATCTCTCTTATCTCCCAGGTGTATAGATATGATTTTCTGCTATTCAGTCGTATGGCAATATTACGGATTCTTTCATCCAACTTGCAATTTACTTTGCGCCGGTAAAACGGCCTGAAAACAAAAGAAAAACCGCGATTGGGGTTCGGATTACTCGGGATACAAAGGACTGTCACGATCGGCGAATGTTATTATTTATTCGATACGTATTTATATCCGCAAAGAGTTCGCCAGCGCCAGCTGTAAGATAAGTTTCAGTCCTTTGATTATTTTTCCGCCGTCCGGAAATGGAGTCGAGTTGCACGATAGGACGCGAATCGGTTGCGAAAAATACTTTCGGGAATACAACGATTCGGGAGATCGTTTTTGGAAATTGGGGGACATTGAAAAAGTGCAAAGCAATTCTGACTGCTGGGAAAATTGATTTTTAGATATATCTGACAATAGAGAATAGCGACCGACGAAAAAAAGGTTTTACATTGCAGAGAGTGGATTTAAAAATGATTTTTAACTCGTTACTCGACACAGACTGATTTTGAATAAAAACTATTAGTATGATCGAATTTAGGTCGCAGATGTCCTTTAATTTAAGTACAAACACGACTATGTTTGAAGCATTTTGGAAAATCCAAAAACTTTTTGAGTATTTTCAAAAATGTTGCTTCTTTTCAAAACATAGCCGAGTTGGTACTCAAATTAAAGGATTTTTGATTTTGAACACAATGACGTAGGTTAAAATGTCAGAAAATATTTCTGTAATTCGAAATGTCAAAATTTAATTATAAAAACAAAGAATTTCTATATTAGATGGTACAGTTCTTGTTTAAACGGAAAAATATAGTTAAAAATTCAATTTCTGTATTTTGTATTAACTTTTTTAATATTTGATACCGATTTTTAAGCTAATTTCTATTTGCTGTTTGAGAAACTGTTGTTTTCCGATTTCCATTTTCCAGATAATGCAATTGGCGTTCTATACAAGGTGCTCAACAAGCCTTTATCGATTCCCATCCCAACAAGCCGAACTCACGTAAAAGCATATCGCGAAAAATTTGAATAATGCAGCATTTAAAATCAAATGTTTTCCATCGATCTTTTGAGTCGTCGATACATACAATATTTCCCATACAAATAGGAAATATTGTATGTATCGAAAATATTTTTATAAAAAATGCGATTTTTTATAAAAAAATTAATTTTTGAACAAATTAAATTTTTTATATAATTGCAATTTTAAGCCTCGAATTAAAAGAAATTCGAAATTCTTTAAAAAATATAGTTTTTGAAAAACTAAAAATCCCTTTTTCCTCGTTAAAATATTGTCTTTTTGTCCAGTTCCATTCACACTGTTCCATTTCCATTAATTTCTTTCGACGCAAGACGTAATTGAAAACACCAAAAACTCCGTGACAGCAGACGTTTTTTCTCGGCGAAACGGACGTCTCGCTGAATAAAAGACATTTGTCCATTTTGTCGCGGCGTATCTGCCGATGGCGCGCCGCGTTATCAGCCGTTTTCATTAGTTTTCCCAATCTGTGTCACTTCATTGATTGGCTTCGTCGCGTTCAGTTTGCGCGCGGTTAGTCGGTTAAATCTGATGCCATAAAACACTGCGCACTTTTGCACTGCGCGTACCACTTTCCGGACGTCGACGTTTCTCATTTTCATCCGCCCGAGAATTGGCTAAATTATACACGTGCGAACGCAATCGCCGTCATTTTTCACGGCCCGGTTCATTGTTCGTCGAATCATTTCGTCGTTTACGAAAAAGCCGTGGATTTGTGAATGATGAAACGCGAAAAACGACGAATACATTTTTAACGGGTTTTAAGCGGAATTAAATTTTCTAATATGTTTGAAACATATTTGAAACATGTTTGAAAGGATTTCACCAAAATGTACGTGTTTTAACATGTTCTGACATTCAAGATATTTTTCTCTTCGGGATACAATGTTTTAAACATGTTCCAATTCATCACAACATGTTTCGAAACATGTTCCAACTCACCATAACATGTTTTCAACATGTTCCACTTCATCACAACATGTTTCAAAACATCTTCCAACTCACCATAACATGTTTTAAACATGTTTCAACTCACCTTAACATGTTCGAACTCACCATAACATGTTTTAAACATGTTCCAATTCATGATAACATGTTTTAAAGATGTTTCAACTCACCTTAACATGTTCCTATTCAACATAACATGTTTCAAACATGTTTAAACTCACCATAACATGTTTTTAAACATGTCTCAACTCACCTTAACATGTTCGAACTCACTATAACATGTTTTAAACATGTTCCAATTGATCGTAACATGTTTTAAACATGTTTTAATCATGTTCCAACTCACCAAAACATGTTTTAAACATGTTTCAATTCACCTTAACATGTTCGAACTCAACATGTTTTAAACATGATCCAATTCATCATAACATGTTTTAAAGATGTTTCAACTCACCTTAACATGTTCCTATTCACCGTAACATGTTTTAAACATGTTTCAAACTCACCACAACATCTTTTAAACATGTCTCAACTCACCATAACATGTTCGAAATCACCATAACATGTTTTAAACATGTTCCAATTGATCATAACATGTTTTAAACATGTTTCAACTCACCATGACATATTTTATATGTCATTTTATATAAATAGATTTCAAGTCATCATAACATGTTCCTACTGACCATAAAATGTTTTAAGCTTGTTCCAAATCATTACAACATGAGAATATGTTCCAATACATTTCAACATGTTTCGAACATGTTATCGAATATGCAACAACACGTTTTAAACATGTTTCGAAACATTTTAAATGTTTTTGACCTTCTCGAACATGTTCCAATATACTCCAACATGTCCTCAAATACGTTACAATACATTTGAACACGTTTTCAAACATGTTCCGGCACATTTCAACATGTTCCAACATATTTCAACATTTTTAACACTTTTCAATAATTTTCAACATGTTCTCGAATGTTACAACTCAATTCAGTATGTTTTAAACATGTTTCATGACATTTCAACATGTTTTCGGACATGTTCCAACATGATCAAATTTTTACTATTATTATATCTTCAGTAAAATACGCAATGCAATTGAAATAAATTTACTAAAAAATATCTAAAAATAAAAAAAACGATACTAAGCTGGCCAGACGGAATTTCCGCTGGGACTTTTCGCGTTCACGTCGCCATGTCGCGGTTCCTGCGTTTTCCCGGAAATCACGAAGACGCGGCAATCTTGGGGACGTGATTTCGTTTGGGATTCTCCGTGTCAGCGAAACAACGCGCGGCGAAATGAAATGTGCTCGACTCGATGTATGCCATATGCTCAATTAATGGCACGAACATATCGCGCGACGGCTGTTTATTAGGCGAAAAGCCGAGAGCGGTGGAACTGAAATGTCGGAGGCTGACGGCGAATCTTAATGCAAAATGTCAATGTGAAATTACGGTATTAAATTTAATTGTACTGAAATGTGATTCAAAATTAAATTTTCTTTTTTTACTAAATAATGTTTAAAATCTAAAAAATCTAATTAATGTTTAAAACAAATTTAAGTACATTTTTTAATTTCAAATTTAGACATTTAATTTCAAATTTGAAATTAAATTCAAATTTAATTTCAAATTTGAAATTTGGAAATAATTTGTCTAAATTTAAAATTTAGACAATTTTGAAATTTTAAATTTGGATGTTTTAAATTAAATTTTTTTATTTTATTAAATTTTCGAAAATTTTTAAAATTAAGAATTTAAAAAATTGAGAAAACTTTTTTTTACTGAGACTCTTGAAATTGAAAACCGAAATTATGTCGAATTTTTTTCTGCTGACAAATTGTGATAAGTTACATTATAGATTGTTGCAACAATGTCAGGAAGACCACAAACAGCGATTTCGAGTTAATTCGTACAAGTGGATTAGGGATTACAGCATTGAGTCTGAATTAAATTCAGCCGACCCGTGGAATTAGGGGAATGAAATTTTAGACGGAGAAACTTTTTCCTCGGAATTGCTAATCGCTGATTTTTAATTAAAATTCGATGCGAGCCCTTTTTACTTAACTTAATCTTCCGCGATCGATCGTTGGTTAATAATTGCATCTTGCGAAACTTAATCCCACGGCTTTTCTATTTCATCATAACGTTTTTCACAAAAAATAAGATTAATTCACAATGGAATTAATTTTGAAAATTTTTTAACTCTTTTTATCAGCTGCTGACATTACAATGATCGATGCAAAAATTTAAATAATCCTTAAAAATATTTTATGGCAATTTTGAAAATTAATTTGCATTAATTTAATTATAATATAATTTAATAATTAATTGTTACTATTATATAATATAATAAATAGTACAAAACAAATAATAATAATTAAACAATTTAACAAAAAATAAATAAAATTAATTTAATAAATAAATTTAAAATATAATTTAAAATTTGTTAAACATTTAAATTAGTTTTAATTAAATGCTTGTTTAAAATTTTAATTTTTCCATCAAATGAAAATACTGGAAATTTTTCACGAAACGTTAGAAAAATATTTCTTGCTCATTTCGGTTATATCAACGAAATGACTGTTATTCAGTGCGAAAAGTAAATTGAACGTCGACTATAAGCGAAGGTACCGCGATGAACAAAGTTTTATCAAGATGCGCAAAAGTTCGACAATGTTTAATAATTATTTTCAATTATGTTGCCAAACACAATGCCGTTAAACAATTTATCGAGTTTGTATTTCTTTAATCTATTTTCACGCGATGCACTGCGAGTAGGAAGGTGTTATAAAAGAAGCACTACGTGTAAAAGTTGCAGTAATTGAGGGTCACTAACCTGCTATTCCTATTATTGACAAATAAAAAGTTTAAAAGAATCGAGGCATAATGTTGTTTATAATGCAATCGACTGGCGTTAGATGAAGTTATTGGATAATGTCTTTTTCTGTTTTTAAAATAGAAAAATATTATTTAAAAAATGAAATATTAATTTACTGCTTAAATTTAAATTTAAATTTGTATTTAATTTAATTTAATTTAATTTAATTTAATTTAATTTAATTTATAGTTTTAATGTTAATTTAATTATTTAAACAATTAAATATTAATTTCATTTTTAAATAACAAAAATTCAAAAAATTAAATATTTAATTAAATTCATTTTTAATTAATGCAAATAAAGAAATTGGAATATTTCATGCTTTTTCTATTTCAAATATTTCAATGCAACAAAATGTTTATATTTAGTTATGAATTTTAAAATTACATTTTTTATATTCATTTTTATATGTATTTATTTTTATTTTTATATTTTTATAATTATTGATTTTAAATTTATTTATGATATTAAATGATATTCCATTTAAATTATAATTAAAAATGGAAGGATTCTGGAATAGTCGAAAGTATTTAAATTTCGATTGAGCTCTGATATAAATAAGAGATAACTGTCTGAGTAATATACGTGCATTACACGCGATTTCGAGCGAAATACGAGGGAATATCGAAAATTTAAAGTTGGTCTGGTTTTGTTTACGACGACATTTACGAATGCCCGACGTTCAGATTTATCAGAGCTATCAAGATGCAGAACTGTAAAATGTATAGTTTTTAATGCTATCTAGTTTTATTGCAAATATAAAACGTGAAAATCGAAAAAGATGCGTCGCAGTAAATTATCAGAGAATGATAAACTGCGTGAATTATTATCGGGTTTTGTTGTTTAATAATGTCATTTTTAAACAAATTTTTACGAATTTCGTTTTGAAATGATTATATTTCTCCATTTCCATTTTTAGATATTTTTTAGCAAATTTATTTCAATTGCATTGCGTATTTGTTTTTGGCAAAATTTTCCGAGAGAATTTTTTTTCAAAATAAGTTTTATCGTTAATGCTTCCGACTGTTCTTTGAATATCGTCATTCGGAATTGAATGATAAAACTTCATTTATTGCCATTGCATATAAAATTGAATGTCAGTTATATCCAATAAAATATTAACAACTTAACGACCGAATTTTCAGGACACATAAACTGTATTAAATTTAAATGTACAAAATTAAGTTCTCAAAAACCTTTACACTAAGATAGATTTGTGAATTTTTATGCAGTGACAATAAACTAATATGTAATAAAATATCGCAACTTATTCTCCCCATTTTTCTCTTCAATTTTCCAAATTTTTTTTAATATACATTTTTTAGTACCCGAGATATTTAATATCAAAATTTGCTAGAAATCTAGATTGTATATATATTTTTATATCGTTTTAATTATTTTTGAAATTGGATTTCTCAAGTTATAGTGCGGAGAAATTGATAAAAATGTGTAAATTTGAAGTAGAAAATAATATAATTTATTGATAGATTTTGAACAAATTATTATTTTTTAATTCAACTTATATGTAATTCTAGCAATTTTTATACTGATTATCTCGACTCCTAATGAATAGAAATTAATACAAATTTACTGATTTGATGAAGACAAAGTAAGAAATATATTGCTAAATTAAAATCACATTCCAAATACGTTGATTTACATCTACGTAAAATTCTAGCAATTTTCAACTTTGAATATCTCGATTTCCACCGAATGGATTTTGATAAAAATTTCCAAAATGAATCTTGACAACATTTAGAACGTTTTCCGAACGCTACCAATTTTTTATGAGAATTTCGCTTTCCTCCCCCAATTCGTTTCGACCAATTTGATTTTTCGCTCGAACATAATTTACGCCGAAGGGAACGGACGAAGTAAAATGTCTCGTCTCGGGAATTAATCGAACGATTATTCATTGCGGCTGATTATCCGGCCCCCTTGAAGTCGAGTGATCGATTGTCGGGAAATTTGAGCGATTGTCAGGTCGAGCAGTGCGAATTCCGGAAGGATGCTCATTTGAACTAAGAAGACGATTCAGTGAGATCTGAAAGATGAAATGAATTTTTCGAGCCGATTTACAATATTTTTTTAGGTTAACTCATAACATTTGGCAGAGAAAAATGAGGATGTTAGCAAAAAATATGTATTTTGCTATCATTCTAGTAAATTTGATATTAGCTTTACTAAAATCCTAGCAAATTTGAGTTTCATTTTCTAGCAACTTTCTAGTTTCAGTCTTAATCGATTTTCTAGTTTCATTTTCTAGTAAATTCAACAAATTTCTATTGTTATTTTCTAGTAAATTTCCAGTTTTATTTTCGCAAATTTTAACAATTATTTAGTTTCATTCTGCAGTAACTTTCTAGTGGCTTTATCTAGCGATTTTTTGTTTCATTTTCTAGCAAGTTTAACACATTTCCTTTTTATCTGCTAGCAGATTTCTAGTTTTATTTTTCGCAGAGTTTCACTACTGTTTAGTTTCATTCTCTAGCATGTTTGTAGTTTCATTATCTATCGATTTTTTATTTTCATTTTCTAGCAACTTTCTAGTTTCATTTTCAAGCAAGTTCAACACATTTATTTTTTTATTATCTAGCAAATTTGTCAATTCTTTAGTTTCATTTTCCATCAAGTTTCTAGTTTCATTATCTAGCGATTTTAATTTTCTAGAAACTTTTTAGTTTTATCCTCTACCAACTTTCTAGTTTTATCCTGTAGCAAATTTCTAGTTTAATTTTCTAGCAACTTTCTCGATACTTTAACCAGCAACTTTCTAGTTTCATTTTCAGGGAAGTTCAACACATTTCTTTTTTATTTTCTAGCAAATTTGTCAACAGTTTAGTTTCATTCTCTAGCAAGTTTCTAGTATATCTAGTGATTTTATTTTCATTCTCTAGCAATTTTCTAGTTTCTTTTTCTAGCAAATTCAACACATTTCTATCTTTATTTTTCAAACAAAATTCTAATTGTATCTTTCGAAAATTTTAACAAGTTTTTACTTTCATTCTATAGCAACTTTCTAGTTTCATTAACTATCGACTTTCCGTTTCAGAATTTGTAGCAACTTTTCGTTTCAATTACTAGCAAATTCAACAAATTTTTGTTTTATTTCCTATGGCGTTTGTACCTCCATTTCCTAATAAGGGCTAACAAATTTTTAGCTTTTCTAGCAAATGCGAAAAATTTTAATTTATGTTCATCTAAGCAAAACCGAAATTTAGTGAAAAGTTCTAAATATACAGAATCGGGCATCGAACAAGTGTTTGTCTTACGAAGAAGGCTTTAGCAATTTGCAAAATGTTTATCGAGCGAAACGTAAACAACTTTCGCGGACCCTGCTGCGGGAATTCCGCAGCCAGCGGTTGCCTTTCTCGCCGCAGGAAGAGTCAGCTTTGTTTGAGATATTTTTCTTGGCTTAAGAAAGTTCCTTAGTCAAACATCGGGGGAGATTTTCTCATCCGATGGAATCTTGTTCTCACTCCGTCGAATCGTTTTAAAACCCGCGGATGATGTAGAACTTTTTTCTTAAAGCCGCGGATTATTATTAGTGAATCAATATTTTCCAGTTTTTCAAATGTTCCCAGATTTTCAAGATTAAGACCGGTCAATATTAAATAGACAATATTGTCAAAACTTCATTAATTGAATATTTTCCATTGTCACTATTGTGAAAACTTCATTATTTCAATAGTTTCAACAGTTAATATTGTCAAAAATTCATTACTTCAATATTTTCAATAGTGAATATTGTCAAAACTTCATTGTTTCAATATTTTCAATAGTTAATATTTCCGAAACTTCATTATTTCAATATTTCCAATAGTCAATATTGTCAAAAATTCATTATTTCAATATTTTCATTAGTCAATATTGTCAAAACTTCATTATTTCAATAAATTAAATAGTAATACTGTCAAAACTTCATTATTTCAATATTTTCAATAGTCAGTATTGTCAAAATCTCATTATTTCAATAGTCAATATTGCCAAAAATTAATTATTTCAATATTTTCAATAGTAAATATTGTCAAAACTTCATTATTTCAATATTTTCAATAGTTAATATTTCCGAAACTTCATTATTTCAATATTTCCAATGGTCAATATTGTCAAAAATTCATTATTTCAATATTTTCATTAGTCAATATTGTCAAAACTTCATTATTTCAATATTTTCATGAGTCAATATTGTCAAAACTTCATTATTTCAATAAACTCAATAGTAATACTGTCAAAACTTCATTATTTCAATATTTTCAATAGTCAATTTTTCCGAAACTTCATTATTTCAATATTTCCAATAGTCAATATTGTCAAAAATTAATTATTTCAATATTTTCAATCGTAAATATTGTTAAAACTTCATTATTTCAATATTTTCAATGGTCAATATTGTCAAAATCTCATTATTTCAATAGTCAATATTACCAAAAGTTAATTATTTCAATATTTTCAACAGTAAATATTGTCAAAACTTCATTATTTTTCAATAATTTCAATTGTAATACCGTAAAACTTTCTTATTGCAATATTTTGAATAGTCACATTCAAAACTGCATTATTTCAATATTTTCAATAGTCATTATATTTAATAAATACATTTTTTCACAGTCAATATTTACGAAAATTTCAATAATACACTATGCTCAATATTACAATATTTGGAATTTTCCGATTGTCCGAAAACCGCCGCCACTCGAAACCCCGAAATCCCGAAACAAAATTCAAATTGCCCGCGTCTTCGCGCCACTTTTCCCGGGAATCCCCGGACTCGCATGAGTAGCTGTTTATCTCGCCACAAGTGCGCCTCGACAGCATTTCAACCGCGTGCGTCCCTCGAAAGCGCTTTGATCGATCTTGTAAACGTCACCAGTGGCGACACCTATCACCCGCGAACCGTCAAAACGTTTGCTACGCACTCAAAAATGCGCCAACACGCACACACGAGCGACATTATTTTCGACGCGCAGCGCCTGCAGTCGAATGACCTAGATCAGCCGCCTGACTGTGTGATGCGTTTTCGAAACGTTTCAGCCTAATTGAATGCCGAGGGATGTGCATGCGAGCAATATCGAATATCAAAAAAATACAAAAATTTTTTCAAAAAAAAATTTCACCTAAAATTTGTTTTTGAAAAAAATTAACAATTAACTTGGTATTTGCATCTGTGCAATTTATTGCATTTGTGCAATTTATTGCATTTGTGCAATTTGTGCAATTTATTGCATTTGTGCAATTTGTGCAATTTATTGCATTTGTGCAATTTGTGCAATTTATTGCATTTGTGCAAATTGTGCAATTATTGCATTTGTGCAATTTGTGCAATTTATTGCATTTG
>JABFPB010002856.1:0-18751 GCA_022817645.1 Ceratoteleas bidentatus | reverse complement strand
TATTTAGTTTGTAAACTTTGTTTCTCGGCACCGCGCTGCTCATTTCGATGGTTTTCATGAATTTGTTCATCGCTTTATTCTTCCATCCTTGTCCTTCTAAAACATCATGCCCCAACCTCATTAAATTAATATGACCATATTTTCATTTGGCACCCTAAATATACGATCCTTCATAGGATAACCACATTAATGTGTACCATTGTACCACATATAAATTCATTTTTAAGTTAGCATATATTTCACCATATATTAATTTTACACTTTAAGTATAAATTAAAGTTTTTTGCGACTCAACCACTTGATCCGCAATCTCACCTAACCAATGTTGCGCGAAATTGGCCGTAATTAGCAGCCCACCATTAACACAATACAATGTGCAACTTGACTGTCGTCGGATCCTGACCTGCCACCCCCTCCCCCCTTTTACCCCGGGCACTTTAAAGTATAAGTAAGAACTGTTTTGGATGCGCTCCAGACGTCGTCTCGAGCCAACTCTCGAGAACGAAGGAACGAAAGAAAGGTCTTAAAGATTGCTAATTAACATTTCACATTTCGTCGTAAAGTTGTTCCGGCGAAATCGTCGGCGATATTGAGAGTTTTTTTCCGCGCCGCACCTGTTCCTCCGGCGAACGTGAAAAGTTGCGCGCGCATCACCGTTAAATTTAGCCATTGTTTGGACGTAACGCCGGCAGTCCGAAATGTAGATGGCGCTGGGTTTAACGACCCTAATAACTTATTTCGCGAAACGCTGACAGTAATAATTCGCGTAAAGACATAAATTCGCCGCGAAAACACACAAGATGTTGCATTTAAAGCGCGTCATTAGTCTTTCGCGCGGGGACATTTAACGTCCACTTTCACGAGCCGAACCGCAAGGATGATATAATGCAATTAATGCGTGACGCGAAATTACGCGGACCCCGGCACGTAACGGCCATTTTTTCGATTCGACACTCGTAGAAGTTAATGCGCAAAAATTGCCTCGCGGGACTTTATTTGCGTGTTGATTGCATCAATCGGGAAATTTATTGCGAAGAAAGGTGATTATTGGGATTTAATAGAAAAACTAAAAAAATAATTGAAAAATACCCTTTTTCACGAGATAAACCACTTTTCTCTTTGGGAAGAGAGCATTTTTAGTTGGAAAAGATTGTCGTTTTTTCTTCAGATTAAAATTCATAATGTGAATTCAAAAGAATGGGTCTGTACAATTTTCAATTCATAACCTGAACGATTGGAATAGAAAAACTGAAATATCAATTCTGTCTAATCGACTTCTGTTCTAAGTTGATGACTTTTATAGAACGCAATTGTAATGTTTTCTATGCTATATAATTCAGGAAATGGAATATGAACTTTGCATTAGAGGTTAAGTTTAGATGTTCCATTAGAGATCAACATTTTTATATTGATTAGAAATATGTAGAAGAGAACTGATTTGTCAAATTCTCTATTTTCTATTGCCCGTTTTTTCGTTACAAATGAACATCCTGGCAGGATCGCCATTTGTCAAACTTCACATTTTTTATATTGCAGAATTTCACAAGTTGCGAAATTCTGTTTTTTGATATAAAGTAACATATTCTGCTGAAATTTACATTGAAATTCTATAAAAGGATTCTATAAAAGGCATCGTCTTTGGAATATAAATAGACTGGAATATAAATAGAAAAAATTGACGTTTCGAATTTCGTATACTCTATTATCCAGTATCTTAGTAGAGAATTGTACTTTAATCAGACATTTTTCCGGGATATTTGCTCGTTGAATGTAAAACGACATAGCGCAACACTTATTATTCGCGACTAGCTGCGTTCCGTGTTTTCACGGGATTCATACGATGTTTCCGTTGCGGAAAAACAACGGATTACGCGGATAAAAGCACCGACGATTTTGCACGGGCGTTTAACGCTGAAATGAATAATCGAAGGGATCGCGAAAAGTCGCAAGATGTGCGCGGAACGGCGTTTTTGCGCCGTTCTTGCGAAAAAGCGACTGCGCGAGATAAAAAGCGCGCTTCGCTTATCTGCCGGCGAATAAATTTATTCACTATAAAAAGATAAAAAGGCGAAGTGGTTAACGAACGGCGAACGAGCGTACGACTCGAGAGAAAATTAACTGACAAGCAAATTACTTGTATTTGATTCTGTCGCGGTATCGGGAAAAGTGGAAAATTTCGAATTGCACATCACGCTTTATTACGCGCGTGCAGTTATTGCGATTTCAGACTCCGGCATTAAAAATTACAGTTTCGCGTTTTTTCCAGAGGAAAATGTTAGGCGGAAAAGATCTCTTTCCTTAATTAAAGAGTACTGTGTACGGGACGGGAAAACTCAAGGGAAATTCGCGCCGGATTATCATTTTTGCGCGATAAAAATAGCCGAAAAGAGCGAAAACGCGGATCTGTCAAACATTGCCATTTTTCGCGGCCATTTTGAATCCGCAAGCGGCAGCTCTGCCTCTATAACTGTCATCCTCGGCATAAATGAGTGGAGAATTTCATGTCTTCGTGCATAGAATAATGTACCAATGTCCGTGAGACATTCACAATGGCGACAGGCGGCATTCATAGCGGTAGACACAATTTATTAGCCCGAGAAGCATCTTAATCGCAACACGACGAGAGCCCGTGGTGCCGCTCTGTTCAACAGTTATATAAACAACGGTTCCAAATTGATGTTTTAATCAATTCGTGCGCTTTTTTCGGCTTGCGTCAACGTCACGCATATTTCACATTAGCACGCGACTTTTTCCCAAGCGTTCCGTTTTGGCCAACAAAAAAGCGAACGGTAAAATTGTCGGTTCCATTCAGGTTATGTCAAACAGGGAGAATAAGTTTGATTTGGGTATTTTGTGAAAAAAGTCATTTTTCTGTCATTATTAATCTGTTATTTCTGGCGATCCTGCCAGGATCGCCTCTAAAAACTGGAGTTCTGTTTGTTTTATTTTCAAACGTTTGGTGTAGTCGATTTTCAAACACTTTTAAGTATTAACATTATGTGTATGTTAATTCTTATGACAACTAATGTGGATCAATTCAGTAAATGCAAATGTTCCTCCAAAATTATACTAAAACCTAAATTTTATAGTTTGACAATATCCTAACTTCCATTTATCTTCCATTTATCTTTCACAGTGAAATCCTGAAATGTTTTCTTCCCAAGTAAAACAGCATACGATGCTTATATATACCGTATATGTGTCACATTTATGGCGTATATATAAATGAGATGTTTTATATGTCGTATATAAATTTTAATATATATATGGTATATGTGCCTTACATATATCCGTATATATACCGTAAATATAACGTATATATTGATTTCATTTTTTTATACGTATGTATATCGTATATACAGGATATATTATAAAGGACATGTATACTTTATATATAAGTTTAAACTTTTTTTCTATCTGAAAACTCGTGCAATTTAGTGTTATATTTTCTAGTATTAATAACGATGTCTCATTCATTAATTCTTGTTATATTATAAATAAGTGTTATTAAGTAATATTTTATACCTAAATTGTATAGGTTACAATGCTCTTGAAACTACTGATTCTCTTATAAGACTGAAAAAATAAGCATAGAACAATTGTGTGCTTATTATGTAATTATACTATACAACAGTTTTACATATATATGTGTATATATATAGTATATATATTACTTTATATAGAACATATATATCACACATATATAAGATCATATGCAACATATATATATTTTATATATGTTGCATATGATCTTATATATTTTATTTAGTATATGCACTGCTACATATAGAGTTTATATGTCACATATATAGCTATTTATATACCCTACATATGCCATATACATAGTGAAACATATACGACGTATAAACATTATATATGTAGCATACATATGAAATATATATACGCTACATATGTAAATCATATATCATTTTACTTGGGTTCCAACCCCACCCCTTCATTCCCCCTCCCCTCACACGAAATCCAATTAAAATTTCCGCCCAACGGGAAAAACTCCTAACAAGCTCGATTTCGCGTCGCATTTCAGAGTTTCCATGGCGCGCGTGTGTTTATGGCGATAAGGAAACGCGCATTAATGTAATCGAATGCATTATTCACGAGCGTAAATAATGATTTTGTAATCTACATTTGTCACCACTTCATATTTCCCGCCGAGTCTCATGAAAGTCGACACTTGTCGGGGAAGTTCGCTCGGCGTACGTATAAGCGCCGCTGATTCACGGCTGCTCGTAAATCGGAAATTCGCCCGCGAAATTCGGCCGGCCGTTCGCTTTTCGCCGATTCGAAGACGGTCGCGTTTTTGCGGAAATAAAAGTCGCGCTCACGCGGGTCATGTTTTATTGATCGACCGGGGCTGAAGAAGGTGCGCGGAATGCGACGGAATGTACTGTTACGCGTGCATTTTGTCGGTTTGCGGTCGCGGTTTTTATGCGTGTCGGGGAAAGGGACGCGTGGATGGGTTTTCGAGTGTGTTTAATGACGTTTATGACGGAGGAATTGCGCATTGTTCGCCGTAATTTATGGGCAAAAATGTTAAACAGCGGGTCGGGTAAATGTAAATGCGAATTCGAGTGGATGCAATTATTTCAGCAAAAAGTGCACGATGCGTGCTGGTACGTGCAACTTATTGATTTAATTTCGAAACGTGTTCTGCGATGAAATGACGATGATATCGGCGCGGAAATATCGCGCGAATAAATTTGCGGTGGCGAAATAACGAATGAAATGAGAAGTTTAGTTCAGTGACCATAATGTTATGTCCCGCATGCAAAAAATTTATTTGCAAAGATATCAGTTTTGACCACGAAATATGTTTTTCAATATATTTTTATACCGTTTATTGTTATATATATTTCTGGAAAATGTGTATAAAGTATGTAAAAATATATTTGATATATATGTGTACTAAAATGTTCGCGTATATAATTATTTATTTATATATGATGAATACAAAATGTATTACAATTACAGACCTTTATGCCAAAATATAAATGAATATATGGTTTAAATCAAATTATGTATATAATACATAAACTTTTTTTCACAGTAATGATGAAACAACGTTTTTATTCTTTAGAATAATTGAAAACAATTTTAACTGGCGAGGAGTTAATTAAATTATCTCCTCTTGCACTTTTATCTGACATTTTAGATTGTGCAGTCATATTATGTATACTTCAACACTGTTTCTTTATAATTATACTAATCTTAAAGTGAAACTTTCTTGAAACAAGTAGTGACGTGATGTTACCATGATAAATGATGCGGAAATTGTCTAAATTTACACGGATTTTCTCAGTGTATCGTCACGTAGCTTGTATTCTTCCAAGGCATTTGTCATGTCCTTAATTATTCTCAGTTCGTGTGGAAAATTGAGAACATCAAAACATATTGACCCTCCTTTTTCATGAATAACACCTATATATAATATAATCAGAGATGGACAGTTATAATAAAATCTGGGGTATAATTAAATAAAATATTAAAACTATAACATTTTCACGAAATTCACAATAATTTCTCTAGAGTAACAAGTCATTGAAACAACAGAACAGTATGCTGTAAATTGTGCTACTTCCATCATCTAAAACTCAATAAACTACGGTTTCATGTGACATTCAAAAAATGACATTCAAAAAATGCGCGTAAACAAAAATCGTCTCGATTCGCTCGCGAAAAATCAAGTTATCCGGCGAAATGCAACCGGACTCGAGGGAACTAAAAATGAAGCGATTCGCGGGTCCGTAGAAATTGGATTTGTAAAAAGCGTAACGCGATAGGAAACTGCAAAATAACGCCGAAAGCCACGGCGCCGAACAATAAAGCGGGAAATGAGGTTATGGACGTGACGGCCGCTTTTATCGACGCGCCTTGCTTGTCGTTACTTTATCGGAATACTTGTTTTGATTGATTACATCAGGCCGTCAATTAAAACGCGCACAATCGCTGTCAGTAAAAATGCTAATTTGACAAGCATCGCGGTTAATAATACAAAAAGCTGTGTCGCTGATCCGATATTTTTTTTATTCGATAACGTTTTTGTTAAATTCATACACAATTGAATGAAAACAGGCGTTTTCATTCAATTTTTTTTTTTCAACGAAATCTCTTTATACCGAATGGGACGCGCGATTTATTTAGTTTTAAATAAGTTTAACTTTATTCACCTTTTATAGTAATATCTTACAATATCGAACTTCTTAATATTTAATAAATTTTCTTGAACGCTCGCGAAGAGTACTTTCAGAATATAGTAAAGTTACAGGCTGGCGATCCTGCCAGGATGAGAACGTGCAACGTTTTCAATTAGGCGCCGATCGATGCGGAGACTCGTTAGGGGCTGCGCTTTTGCTTTTGCGCGCACAAAAGACGTGTAGTTATGACATGTTTAGCAACATTTTTTGTGTGCCAAAGAAAAGTCGTCGCATTACCGATGCCGTAACTTTTTGTCCGCGCGAGTAGTCGGCAAAGCAATTTCCTCGTTTCATCTTGGAAAATGTTTTCTCGTTCCGCGACGGGAAACACAAAACCATAAAGCAACAAAAGCGCGCGTATTTCAATGAATTACTCGCGCAAACCGTAAGACGAGAAAGGAAGGGAGAGAGAGATGGTCGGATTCCGAGGGAGAGAGCAAAAATGTAAAATAGGTCGAGCGGCAATAGATTTGCATAGAGCATCATATTCGGTATCGATTTGCTCGTAAGACAGCTTTACTATCAGAAACGGGAACTAAATCACGAGGGTTTGTAAACCAAAAATGAATAAAGCGCGGCTGTTACTGGAACCGCTTCGGCCCGATTTCGCTTGCATATTGTTTTTTGTTTGGGGGCCAAAGGACAGATGAATTCAATGAACCATGCACTGCTAGATTTTCAACTGAAAAATGGGAATTCTGAACATTTTTGTTCGGCAATGTTTTATAACGAAATTACGGCTTCTTTTACCAGGGTTTATTTTTATAATCGGAACCCGGATAAAAGTGATTAGAAATAGCACCGAGTAGGAAACGGCGCGCCATATTAATGTAGAAACTGAGTTTCACATAAAACGTAATGTAATAACGCAAATAAATATTTATGGGCGCGTGATTCCGAGTGCGAAAGAAGCTTATAGTTCGGAGATAACAACGGCAATTGAATTACGCTGTAAACGATATGTAAAAGTAGAAACGAACATTATGGAATTTCTTGTGTACGTGTTAGCGAACTCTGGTATTCCAAACTCTAAGATTTCGCAAACTAACGAAACTGGCAAAACTTATACGCCAACTTATACAACATTAAAATGTTTTTTAGTTTCAATGCTGACTTTTTATTTCATTTCACACCTTTTTTGACTGATTTTCATTTTTTACATTCAAGTTTGATTTTTCTATTTCTGAAATTTTCTTATTCTTGGTTTTTGAAATACTGCATTTTTTGAAAACATTTTTGAAGAATTCAGAACAATCGGATTTTACAATTCCCATTTAACAAACTCTGCTAAATCCTTCATTGATTAGACACTTAAATCGGCCGGCGATAATTCATGTCAAAGCCCAAGCGGGCTGTCCGTCGCGGCAAAGAAATGACATGTTGCGCGAAGCGACTTGAAAGCATGCTCGCAGAGCCGTCGCTTTTATTAACCGACGAGTTCTGGAAAGTAGTTCACCTTGGTCGGTTAATGCCACTCGTCATTTCAGACGCGCATTCATAAGCGCGATAATGAAACGAAAATTTCGCGGCGTTTGTTCCCCCCCCCCTTCCCTTCTCCCTCGGGGAGAAAGACAGAGTGGCGGTGGAATTGCAGTTACGTTCGGTCGGCGCTCGTTTAATTGCGGACGAAAACATCCGCGAACACGGAATCCGGGAAAATCAATACGCCGCTTTGAACGCCGCGTTTTTCGGGCGGCGGCGGACGGGAACTTAAATAAGGCTTCTTTTAAATTCTTTTAGGGTTTTCAGGTGAAAGGGAGCGGTGGTTATGAGTAGAAACGTGTTTGGTAAAAAGTTGCTTAGGGTTGGGTTGGGATATGAAATACAAATGGATGATTTCATTAATATTCGAGTTTTTCATAATTTCTTGCTGAATAAAGAACTGTTGTCGATTAATAGATAATAGCTATGTAAAAACTGCATTCATATATATTATTTTCGGTTTTCATTTATTTTACTGAAGCTGTCTGTGTTGTTGTACAGACAGTATTTTGATAAACTTTATTTATAAGTTTATATAAGACTTGTCACGAAAACAGAAAAATCAACCATTTTGGGTCTTTCTGAGTACGTGAAATAAAAAAAAACTAAACTCTTAAAATTTTAAGAATAAGTAGCGGAGATAAATCGATTTTAAGATTTATTTTTATACAGTTTCAGTCCTGACACCGCATCTTAAATTCTATATTTGAATGGGTTTCATGTGGGTCCTTGAAAGTCACGTGAAAGAGGACAGTTCAAAGATTCAAAATATCCAATAAAACTTTCTTCCAATTTATTTGCGTTTTTGCTCAATTGCAAGTTGCATGTTCCTTTAACTTCTGAACTGGAAAGTAAACTTCTGGATAAAAAGGAAATAAATAAACATGTTTGAATGGAGTTGCTTTTATATTTTACTTAGTGAACATTTATTTTTACCAAAAACATGTGAAAAAAAAATTTTGTCTTTAGTACCCTATTTCACACTACTTCCCTGTGAAGTAGTGTGAAAATAACGATATAAATTTATCGAAAAATAACGATAAATTTGGATGGCATTTAGTTCTCAGTAAATGTTACCGGAATTTCCCATATAGTTTTTCACGTGGAGTCCATAAACATAAATGTTGTCCATACATTCCTTTGACATTTTTTAAATCCGGAATTAAAACTGCACCATTTCAATGTTTAATTTGCACTGCAATCCTATTTTTCGCTACCCTTTAGCATTTCAACAACTGTCCTTCAAACAGCCCGCACCATTTGTCGAAACATTCTCCTGCCCGCAGCCGACGCTTTTTGTTCTTCGCGTTTTTGAATGTCCAGGGGAGCAGAACGAACGAACGAACAAACGCCTGGACGCTGCTTAAACACTGACGGAAACGTGCGTCGGAGCCTACTCGCACTGGAATTGGGTCTAATTTACGGCTGCGATGGGTTTTGCGATAAAAAAGCCGAGCGCACAATTTATCCGCGTTGCGTGCGTCGATGACGGAGGAGGTTTGTTGTAACCCGTTCGGCCGTTTAATCCGGCAAATGCAATTAGGGCAAGTTTCTTCGGACGACGATTTGTTATGCAGAAAATGATCTTTTCCATCGACATAATTGACATTCCGATGAAAAAGGCGACAATATTAAATAACAGTGTTAAATAACATACACTCTTAAAACAATCAGTTTACAGTAACCGGAATATTCTTACGGTAAATCGATTTTCCGATTATTATTTGGATAAACTGAGTTCCAGTTATGATAATAATAAAATCTTCTTGTAGTAAGAATATTGAATATATTCAATAGTAAGAATATTGAAATTTTCTATAAACCGAATTCCTTTAACAGCGAAAAAAATCAGTTAAAATGAAAATACCATTAAACTATTTTTAATTCTTTAAATATAAATGTAAGGATTCACATTTACATCAAACTTAATTTATTTTCGAGGCAAATATTAATTAATCCTTTCAAAATAATATTTTGAAAGGAAGTAATATTTTTCTAAGTGCATTTACCTAATTTTTGTTCTTATATATTTTCCCAAAAGTGAAAAGCTTCCAACAAAACTGATCGCGTTTGACGAGAAAAGCGGTCGACTGTTTCCGCGCGAAATTATGACAGTCAGAGTGTCAAGACGAAAGTGGGCGACTGACATTTCGAAGTACGAAAAGCTGCGTTGAAACGTTTGTCAATTTGAAACGTTGTCAAATTTGACAGTGATAAACACAGTGCCACGACGAATCGTCCGCTGACAGACTAGTCCGGCAAAAAGTGGTTACGAAACGAGATGATGTCGATGTTAAATCCGTTTCCAGGAATATCGGATTCAATTTTGTACCTTTTTCGGGTGTCAGTTTGGATACGCAGTCGGCTTTGCGAGATAATAATGCTTTGAAATGACTGCACGAGGAGAATTTCGTCTCGTCATAACACGAAATCCTTTTATGAAAACGTTAAAAAGAGATGTTCGCCTGCATCAAACGTGAATCGCTCGTACAGTATAGTCTCTGATGAAATAGTTGGTATAAAAGTTGATAGATATGTGCGGGGCTCGTGGATATTGCGATCGGGAAAGAAATTGACTTTGGAAGTGGAAACCCCTTTCTGATACATTTAGTCGTCCGAATAATTTCGGACCAAGACGACCGATTTGGAATGAGGAATACTTTTATTGCGGCGTTTTGGGTCGGTCGGAGAATCGGCGGAATTATTTTATACGCGTCACGTGTAAGCGAACCAATTCCGCTTATTCGACGAAATATGTCCCTTTGTCCGCGCGACAATTCATATTTCTGAACCGCAGGATAAAATAAAGCGACGCCCTTTCGGACAATGTCCTGCCGGAACGTTAATGGCGCTTTTCAAATCGGATCCGAGTAATAACTTCTCGATTGAATTAACACGCGGAGTTACCGAATCTTAATTAAGCAAACTGCCGAATATTGAGCCAGTCTAAACCGAGGATTGGGCGAAGGGAAGATTACAAGCAAAACCGGACGATTCCGGGGAGAAATCGGTTGACATTGAATAGTATAATCTTCCCGGTTTGTCTGGAGAATTCGAATGGAGCGCCATCTTCTTTCTTCCCAGAGAATCTGATAAATTTAGATGTGACCAGTTTTTGTTTCGATCGGCAACTTTTTACTGAAAAGGAATCTAAAAAATTAATATATAAGATTTCAAGAAATCGAGAAGTAGGAATCAATGAAGAAAATCAAAATTTTACTTTCATTTCTATCAATTTTTAATAAAATCAGATTTTATAATCATATTTTATAATCAGGTTTTTCTCTCATCCATAAGATCGGTAATAAAGTTACCGATCTTCGAAAAACCGATCTTTGTAAAAATAACATTTTTCTCCGCGATTATCGAAATCGCGTTTCTTTCGTCGACTGGTTGGGTGTGTGAAAGCGGAAAAGCGACTGGCAAATTTACGAGTTTTTCAACAAATAATTGCGCTATGAATAACGTTTCACGCTCGCTGCTATCGGTAATTAGGGATAAACGGACTTTCTGGTTTCGCGAGGGAATTGATATAGCCGCGGCTCGATTTTATGAATCCCGCGAAATCGCGGAAAAAGGCGGAAAGACGCGTGCGGCATTTAAATTGACCCTCGCGACGACGGGCAGTTATTCGCCGAGCAAATTGCCGTCGATTAATTAGCAATTGGCGAAAATAAACAGCGCTATCGCGGCGAGCGATCGTCCAACGGACGGATCCGGCTCGCGCAAACATTCCCGATAAGACGCGGCGATAGATAAAAACTAATCCGCGCGCGCAGTTAAAAAGTATTATTCAACATCACCGAATTACGACTCGTGAAATACGAGCGAAGAACCGGCGGCAAGAACTTGATAAATGATTGCGAGCCGGCTTTCAAATGAAAACAACTTTGCGAACTTTGTTTCTCGCGCTTCTACATTAATTGTGCGACTGTATCAATCCCGAGGAAATGCATTTCTTTATGAATAAATGAGTTAATGAAAATGGATTTTCATAAATCCATTAGAGAGAATAATGAGTGAAAAAATTAAAGTTTTCATCTAGTTTTGATATTTGTTAGTGATTTGATCATATTGAAAAAAATTATTTTTTCCAATTACCAGAAACCTTTTTTTATTACTTCAAATGTTTATAAAACGTTAAGAAATTATTTCAAACCCGATTTCGATCGATTTTTAATCAATATTTGTTTTGAGGTTAGAACAATACGTATTCTAACCTCAAAAACATGCCATTTTAAAAATGTTACACAATTTTTTAATCGAGTTAACATCAGTTTTAATATTGTTTCCTCATGGAAAAAACGAGAAACTATTTACAAAAAAAGCAGTCCGATTTTAATTGGTCGCGAAACAAGACATTTCATATTCTTATTTGCGCGGAAATGCACAAATCGTGATGGCTGGGCGTTAATTTGACACATTACACATCAATAAATCAAGCGGCGCAATGGGCGGCCCAGGAACCCAAACAAGCTGACACATTTTTCGCGGTCGGAAAAAAGGAGACATTCCCGAGACGTGTATCGCCGGGCAAAAAGTGACGTCACCGCTGCGACGTGTTATTCGCCGAAAATCGTTGCATTAGCATAAGCGTCGTGAAAAAATGTTGATAAGCTTGATTATCTGACTTGCCTCGACAACAAAATAACTGTCGAGTGAAGTTGACGTTGAAGCGTGCTTTTTGCCGGAAACTTTATTCTCTGTCAAATTCGAGGAAGATCTCGCGGGGAAAACTGTCGGCCCCGTTTTCCACCAAAACCCAATTTCGTTCAATTTGTTTCAAACAAATTAAGATCAAGAAAAAAAACTGTTTAAACTTCACCACATTTAATAAAAAGTTTCCCTTTTTAATTAATGAGAAAGGGAAACTAACCTCAAAAACATACCAGTCTAAAAATGTTAGAACATATTAAAAACGATTTAATAAGAGGAAAAAAACCCAATTTTCCTTAATTTGATAAACAGATTGAACAAATTAACTTCAAGAAAACCTGTATCTTAATATGAACAATGCGTATTCTAACCTCAAAATCAACCAATTCTAAAAATGCTTTTTTTGCGATACGTACAAATGTTTTAATAATTTAACAACCAGGTACTTTTATCTAAAACAATAAATCTTCCATATTGCTACTTTTCTCCCTGCAATTTTTCCACTGAATATCGAACTGCTTTAACTCAGAAATGTAAATGCGTGAAAAAAGCGGGGCAAAGAACGCGACTTCGCATCAGAATTTTCCCATTGGGTTTCCTTGGCTTTTTGTCTCGCGCGTCGATAGAAATTGCGCTCGAAAGGCGAAGCTGAAATATTGCGCACTGGCCGTCGAAACGCGGCAGAGGAAAAGAGCCAGGCGCACGCATACACGTGCAAGCGCACGTGAACGTATGTACGCGGCGGTCGGTGTTGGACTGGAAATTACAGTGCTCGGTGGCACGAACGGATGCGGCATTTGTTGGCGCTGTTTTTTATGCGGCTCGCGTTAAGAATATGTACAAGTGCAAAGAAGAGTCTCGTGTCCCGTGGAAAAAGGCACGATAAATGGCGCGCGGCGGAAACCAGCCGAAGCTCGAAACAAAGGCTAATGCCGCGATAATAAAGCGGACGAAAAACGCATCCAAGTCAATTATGTCGAAAGCCACATGCCAAGCTTTTCTCCTCAGTTTTGGTCGGTTACACTAAAAATATTAACAGGACATATTTAGGATCACAGCGACATTTAAATCGCATTTTTTACATCAACAAAGTGTACATTTAACCTCATTTTATATTAGGAAAAAAGTGGATGGTTTTTCGAGGTTCAGTTTTCGTAATCAACTTTACTTTTTTCTCTAGTAATTTCTTGCTTAAATATTAAAAACATATAGTAATATAAAACATATTAAAAACGATTTATTAAACCAAAAAACATTTTTTTTTCATTCAAACGAGTTTTTGAAGAGTGTATAGTGTGAATTAAAGTAATTACTTAAAAGGTTATTAATTAATTAATGTCTGTAATTAGGTACAGAATTGAATAATAAGTTATGATGTTGATTCTTAAACCCAAGTTGATTAATTGTTTATATAAGGTATTAAGAATGACATTTAGGGAGATTGGTAATTATTAGTCTCAGCTAACTGTATCCTTCCAACGAAGGAGGAGTCAAATTTCACTTTATCTCACATATACTTGATAATCACTCATTCATATAATAGTCAACATGTACGTGAGAACATCTTTATTTAAATCCTGAAACAACTTTATTTTAAATTAAAAATTAATCATTGTTTAACTTAGGATGAATTTTGTATTTTTTTTATTAACTCTTATAACCACCTCAAGTACCAAAAGTTTCAATTTTATGAAAATTTATAATAATTTTAGATTTTTTTTGAAAGTCCTGCAAGCTCACTGAAAGAGTCGTTACTCGAAAATACACTAATATATTTAGACGAATTTAGATGTATCATTTAATTTATCATCGGACACGAAGAAAATTAATTTCAGTGGGAAAACGGCCGCGGCCTTAAATCATTGTCTTTACGATCCGTCGAATTCAAATCTGCTGCTTTTTAATTCGAAATTTACGTTACTTTCAGCGTATCTCGTGATCGCTGTGCAAGATAGCGTAATGTAAGGTCTCTCGTTTCGCGGCATAATGTACGGCCGAGGCGAATGCCTCGGTTTGCATTGATTTCTCGGAGTTATGTTATTAAAGTATATTATCACGTATCCGCGGAAATTAATTATAAGCCTTATATATAACGCCGCGTTTTATTGGACAGCGCTTACGTACGAGAAGTTGGCGAGCGATAGTTTTAAACACTGGCGTTAATTATAACTTGGTCGTTAGTTTGCGGAAAAATGACAAAACGCGCTGTTACTGAAGCGAAGTAAGTCATTCGAGCCGCTCGAGTTAATCAAACGTCCGTTTCTTAATCCAACGCAGAACGAATTGGGGGAAAAAAGTAATACGACACTGTTGACTGACTCGCGCTCGCTGGAATTCCGCTGTTGGCTCAACGTCACAAGCGAAACAATGTTGTTTCGAAATGGAAGTAATGTCAAACACAGCGGGCGGAATTCCACCGACAATATTCTAGTCTAATATTGATAATGACGTGGGTTCCGATTCGAAAATAAATTCCATTTGACTGTCTCTGCCGAAACTCTTTTCTGTTCCCATTTTTCGACGAAACTATTACATTCGAACCAACTCTCACAATGGTTCCGACATCACAAAACCAAATTTACGGTAGTGGAACAAAAGCATAGAAAACTCTCTGCAAAATGAAAAATGTCTGTTTACTTTCAATAAAATTACAATACATTCTGTTTAGTTATTTTAAAATTAATTATTGAAATTGGCATGTTTTACTTTGCTCTACAAAGTTAGTCCACTTGTGATAGGAATGTATGACATAAGTGAATTATCTTCTTATGTTTAAGCATTTACGTTAGGTGATACGTTGGCGATCCTGCCAGGATAGGCAATGTAGCGAATCAGTATTTTCTTTTTCAGGAATTACTTTTTAAAGTAGAACTAGAATATGTCTTTTCTATTTTCTTCTTTCTTGTCTGTCTCAATACTTTTTCAATTAGTTCCGACACTATATTACTATCTTAATTAATAAATCCACACTGTTTCCCCTTAAACATTCCCTTGTCCCAAACTTTATTAATTTCCCATGTTTATAAACCCTAAGCGTCAGCGTCGAAACTTTTTGTCCGCCGTTCAACAAATTACCCGAACAAAGCAATGACAAATAATCGCGGAAAGAGGGCTGTTTTGCGACACCGGTCCGACGAAAGTTTATAGCTTGTTGAACAAAAGAGCGACTACTTTCAGCATCCGTCTGAGGCCGGGCCGCTTCCCGTCGGCTCGCCCCATTTCCCCGACGTCTATTTCAGTATTATCCTCCCATCTACGTCTTGATATATTCAATAGCCTTTTGCCATTAGGTCCGTCGACTGAAACCTTTAACGTCATTTCCAAGGATATTAATTGCGGCCCGAGTTAAATATGGTTGCGTGGCAATGATCCGCCGATGATCACGACTCCGACGCCATTAATAAAGACCGGCTTTGCGGCGCTAATTAAGAACAACGCAGTCGAATCCTCGGCGGTCATTAGCGGCAACAAAGTGTCATTACAAACGGAATGTCACGCGAAAACGGAAATGAAACGTTACACGTAACGCGATTGCTGCGCTCGCGCGATAAACGTCATCCGCCGTGTTTTCCCTCATTTTTCGTCGCAGTTCAGACGCACGTCTAATTTTATTACCCGCCTTTTTGCGCGACCCTACTCGTTTCAGGAATGCGCGAAAGAACGCGAATAATCCGCGATTTTGCGCGTTATCGAACGTATCGCCGTAAAAGCGGCGAGCGCTTTCAAGTCATTCGGGCGAATTACAAAATTAAAACTAATTGACTCGCGCGTTATCGCGTTTTGCAACGTGCGTCTAGCTACTGTGTAGTAATTGCTAGTTCGCGACGATTGCCGTTCGGCTCGTTAAAGCTCGTTTTTTCGATTCCTTATTCAATGTCGAATTTGTAATCGAGGCGGTTTCAGAGTGAACGAACAAGTTTGTAGAGTGCGAACGAAAATGAGTGTTTTCTCGTTCCAGGTAGACATGATTATTCATCAAGTATTTCACCGTGGTGGATTCTTTACAATAAAAAAGTTAGGATGGAAACATGTAGTAAAATTGGGCGAAAACAAAATGGCAGAGGAATTTATTGGAAGTGCAGAGTAGAATATTGGGATTATGAATTTTGGCTTATTTCGTTGTGCGGTTTGACAAATGACAAAATGACAAATTATAAAACGACAACAACAAGTTGAGAAAATGACAAAATAACAATGAATAAATTACAAAATGATAAAATGAAGAATAACTAAATGAAGAAAATGACAAAATGGTAAACTAACAAAATGACAAAACGATACACTGAAAAATAAACAAAATGACAAAACGATAAACTGACAAAATGACAAAAGATAAACTGAGAAATAAACGAAATGACAAAATAACAAATTTTGTAAATGACAAAATTGACAAAACGACAAAATGACATAACTGAAAAAATGACAAAACTAACAAAATGATAAAACGATACACTAAAAATAAAGGAAATGACAAAACGATAAACTGACGAAATGACAAAAGATAAACTGATAAACAATCGAAATGACAAAATAACGAATTCGGTAAATGACAAAATTGACAAAACGACAAAATGACATAACTGATAAAATGACAGAACGATAAACTGATGAAATGACAAAAGATAAACTGATAAACGAAATGACAAAATAACGAATTCGGTAAATGACAAAACGATAAACTGACGAAATGACAAAAGATAAACTGATAAATAAACGAAATGACAAAATAACAAATTCTGTAAATGACAAAATTGACAAAACGACAAAATGACATAACTGACAAAATGACAAAACTAACAAAATGACATAAGTGACAATACTGACAAAACTAATCAAATAACTCTGGAAAAATTAATAAAATGACATAGCTAACGAAACTAACGAAATGTTCTTGTATTTATAAACTAAAATGCTTTCAAAATGGAGTTTGTCAGAATTTTTGTCTTTCAAAGAGGTTCGGATATCTTATTTCAACAGACTACTTTCATTCCATTCTTTCTCTTCCGCTTTTACAAAACAGCGCCATCATTCGACGGACAACAGTACTAATGTCTATTTGATACGGCGTCGCGTTTATTAAAAGTCCTCGCAGACCTTTGAAGCGCGCTCACCCGGCACATGCCGCAAATTAACAATTTCGCTGATTGATAAACACCCGTGCGAATTTCAACTGCGAATTTAGAAAGCCTTTCGAGCGCGGCCAGCCGTGCGCTGCATTGTGAACCGGCCTTAAGCCGATAAGACTCGCTCACACACGACTTGCGATAGCGCAGCTTAGCGCGCGAATTATCGCGCGGCGCTTAATCATTTTTGCGCGGCTCTCGCGCGCAATTGACTCGTCGCAAAAACGCGCCGATTACGCCCGTTACTTAATGACAAACTAGTTTGCGATTAAGCGCAGTTGATACCTGGTCGCGGCCGGGACGAATTAAAATTTAATTAACGGCCGACTAATACGCGAAATAATATATTAACGGCGCGCCGCGGTAAACATCGAACGTAACAACTTCCTCCTCGCCGGCGGCAATCCTTTTAACAAAATGAGTCATTAGCGGACTTTATTTCCCGGGTTGCACGCGTATAAAAAATAACGAGGGCCCCGCGTTTCTAAGTTATGAAACGCGCGGTAATAACCGCGGCAATAATCACCTGTAGATTAATCCGAACGACGGCGCAATTTTTCGAGCGCGCCGTTGCTTTTGATATCCCGCGGTGTTTTGTTCCTGCAATTAAAGCGCGCCGGGGATCGGCCGAAAAAAGGGCCGCTGAAAATTGAAATCAGTTCGGCGGACAGCAGTGTCGTCCGTTCGACGAGGAACAATGTTTCGTATTGGGATTGCAGCAATGGGTGGGCCGTAACTGTTTTTTCAGTGTGCGAAAAGGAACAAGTTTTTTTTTCAATAATCAAAGCGGAAAAACATGTTTTTTCAATGAAAGAAAAAGAGAGAGGAAACATTTAAGATTTAATTTTTGTTCTTTCCTTCTTTTTTCTACGTTTTCAATTTTTTTTAAAGAAATTTATATTTTGTTTTTTTTTAACAGCAAAGTGGCAAAATGGACGACTAAAAAGGTTAAAAATAAGTTTTTATCCTTTTTAGGTTAAAAATAAGTTTTTAACCTTTTTAGCTTGTTTAAAATTATATATATTTTTCAACAAATTATAGGTAAAATTAAAATTTGTAAGTGAATAGCTTCATAAGTTTTAAGCTAATGTAATGTAAATTATATTTTAAAAAATCTGTAAAATATTTGCATTTGATCTCTGAACTGTTTTTATAACTCTTCGATAATGCTAATATTTTATTATTTGATGAATATTTCATTCTATTTTTCGGGCGATTTGCATTACTTATGAAATAGCGAAAGAAAGAGAAACAGAAAAGGAAAAATGTAAAACGAAA
>JABFPB010002855.1:0-18755 GCA_022817645.1 Ceratoteleas bidentatus | reverse complement strand
CGAATCTACGTTGAATCCTCGTTCGAATATTCATCCACGTATATTCCACGTGGATTTCATCTTTTATGTCTATTAGGATTGAAAATCTAAATAAAGACGTGTTCGCATTAAAAATTGTGTTAACGCAAAATTACTATATCATAAATTAATGTGACCAAGTTGTTTCTTTGTGTAAATAATACGGTTAAAGTTGTGATTTGAAGTCATGTAATTTGAAACCACGCGGAATGGCTGAATATGCAAACTGCAGTTGCCGTGGACTGACAATGAAGAAAACGGAGAAAAGTAAGAGGGCGTGAGAAGGAAAAGAGAGGGACGATGGAAAAAAATCCGTCGGCCTCAGGCTGCAGTGTTTTTTCTGCCAATCATTTTGAGGTTAAGGCTCCGAAACTGTTGTCACCTCCCAATCGAATGAAGGATTACCAGTTCTTGGCCACACAGGTAGCCGACAAGTACGACAAAAAACGGTATTTTCGTTGTCAATTCATTATTCTCGTGATCGAAAAACGACAATTTTTTCATAATCAAAAAAGCAAATCAAGCCACAAAAACAATGAGTTAAAAAATTATTTGCTGGGTGGTTTTTCGAAGAAAGTTTTATGCAGACATGAAATTAGACATTAGGAATTAATATCGCCGAATGAAAAATGTTTTCTTTTCAAATTTGTAGCTCATGCTATCTTATCTGCCCGAAAGTCGTTCGATTTGCTTAAGAACGAGTTTCTTCTAAAAACAACAAGCGCGCGACAATATCTGGAGAGGCAATATCTGGTTTGCTCGAAAACGAAGAAAACGGATGTGTGGAGACCTAGAAACTGTATTAAACAGATGTCAAACACAGCGCCCCAAGTTTCGTAGGGTTTCGGCAGTCAAGGCGAGATTTAATCGAGATTGTTTGGAGCGGAGTTTCATTGACCGTATCTTGGTCAGAGAGTCTCGCAGTAAATTACTTCCGGTAAATTGCCCGAGTGGCCGAGAGCGTCGTAAATATTCCACTGAGAAATCGAAAACGAATGGGAATGCAGGGCACACGTACAATCTGACTGTATTGTACACGCTCTTTTTTTCAACGTCGATTAAGTCTTTGATAAATGATACGTGTTTCCACGCAATTCCACGTTTATTTGTTGCTCTCCTTATTGTGACACTAGAATTAAAATCGTGATTAATATAATGTAAAAATGATTGTTTTCAATCATTTTCACATATTCAATATCTACCCGTTTCTTCAGCATGCAAAAATATCATACAATTCTTATCACATAACCTTATTTCGAAAAAATTATCATTTTTTATCTCAGTATAATACCAACACAATGAACTCAATCTAATCTAACCTGACTTTGGTTAACATATTTTTAGCACAAGCGTTCTGACTCAAGAATCTATTTATTCTACTTTTTAGCTAACATAACCTAATTTCGAGGTTAACTTTTACATAATTCCAACTCTTTCAGCTAGATTCCCGTCTAATTCGTCTTATTGACGCAGAATTAGCATCTGATAACCGTATGTAACTGAGTTACGCGTTTAATGTACAGGAAAAGCAAACAGCGCGATTAAAGTGCAGCGGCGGAATTGATTAGCACAATTAATACCCGCGCGGCGCGTCATACGACATCGGATATGAGACCGCGTAAGCGTCGTCATCGGGGCGTGCCACTTCCTACTGTCAGCCTTGGATTCCCGAAGAGAGACCAGACGCCAAGCACGGCTTTCGTGCGGTCTAATTTATATAACGCCTCATTTCCATCTGGCAACAACAGTTCCAACGGTCCGCGCCGGGGGAAAAACGGAGATATTGTTTAATTGGAAATGCGCACGGGTAAGCGTCGAGCTGGACGATTGCCGGCTCGAATGCGTAATGCGCGATGGAATATTCAGTTATTAGCTAATCGGCGAAATACATTCCGATTGGAAACCCGGAGCGACGGCTACTCCCACGGGCGACCATTTTTGGCTTTCCGCAGGCAATTTTCGAGACGTGATCGATGGTATTTAAATGATAAATAAAAGTCGGCGAAGATGGCCGCGACGACACCGGAGGTGACGTCATTCGAAGCTTCACCTTTTCTTATGGGTATCGATTTTCACTTATAAAGCGGCACTTTTTAAGGAGATATGCAATGCAAATGGCTAAAATCGTTAAGGATCAATCGATTTCTATATTTTTTGTGGTATAAAACGCCACGATTAATATATAGTGCTATTAAAAATTGCACTAATAATTATAATACATATGGTTACTTATTAATAATAGCTTAAAAAGGGTCATTATTAAAATGCTCCTGGGAAAACTTTTTTTTTATTCCAATTTTTTATCTGAATTTGTTCGTATTTTTATAATAAACAAATTGTACAAACAGAACTTCGATAAACTTTGTTTTTTAATTATGGTATATTGACTGCGACGTAATACAAAAAAAATCTGTTACACAACATAATATTATGATTTGTTCATAATATTTTTCTGAACAGAAATAAAAAATAATCACATAGTATGTAAATTGAAGTCACAGTAGCATTTTGAATTATGGAAAACTGAAAAAGAAATACTGAATATAAATCTCAAAGATTTATTTCAATCAAATTTCACACCTGACACTACATCTTAAATGCTACATTTGAACGGGTTTCAGGTGTGTATTTGAAATTTTAATTACGTCACGTGAAAGGTCAGTTCCTCTTGTAAAAACTGCAAGCTCTTCCGCATATTTCATGAGACCATACTAGTTAAACTATATCTGATATGTTTAGTGCTGTATATTTTAGTCTACACAAATCATATTTGCATCAAACATAAATATTCGCATATATTAATACCAAAGGAACATTTTTTCAGTGGATAACCTCTAAAACTCTCTCTACCCTCATAGAAGTACATGTATATTATACATATATTAGACGGGCATTCATACATAAAATAGATATATACATATAATATACGTACATTATACATATACTAGATGTATACCAAATTTATGTTCTATCTATTTTGCCTCTTCTAAAAGGTTAAAAAAGTTTGCATAAACTTCGACATTAACCTTGACGAAGTCCAGTTATCGAACGGTAAGACACGGAAAAGTCGAAAAACGGTGTACCGGCAATAAAAAGTCTCGGCCATGGTTTAAAAGGATGATACGGGAGCAAGCGCACGCAGGCACTAACCTGCGCAACGAGCGTAAAAGGGAACCATTGGTGGCACTGGCGTTGCGCGACCGGGTCAGGTCAGGGCCGGCCTCTAACTATATCTGCGATGTATCCGGCGACGGAAGGGGTGCGGAGTTCAAATCGGGTCACAAACTACGTCATTCGCGCGCGCAACGTGCTTCCCGCAGACCGGCGTCGGACGTAAAACGCGTCGCATTCGCCAATCCGACCGGAAATTGTTTCAGCACCCCGAAAGGCTCGTTATTAACGATTGCACCTACATCGCGCAGGTCTCCTTTTGTTCCGCTAAAGGTCACTGTTTCTGGCGACTCGCATTTACATAATCCTTGGTATTTGGCCGTTTATTCACAGATTTCAGTAGAGAGCACTTTTGTGGATTATTTTTGGTCCTTTAGAAAGATTTACGCACGAAAATCATTCATGAAAATCCGGAATGAGAAGTAGGAATGTAAAAATAATTATTATCTTTTTATTTTTGAGCATAATGAAGAGGTGATTTTTTAATAATAAATGTTTGAATGTGATAGGAAAGATTAATACCTGGAAATGAAGAATTATTGCAATTACAATGTTCACGTTTTTTGTTGCAGAAAAAGGAGTTAGGTTTGGTTTAATAGAGTTTTAGTAATAACAGTGAAGGTATTAATTTCAGGTTGATTACGAGTACAGTTTTCTGGTAATTAAGTTATTATTTGTAATAGTTTATATCGAACAAATCATAAGCCATGAATTGAGATCTGAATGTCACTCGTGGCATCAGAAGTTGATTAAACTCTAAAGTTTACGTTTTCCGTTACTCTCGCGAGGATTCATTTTCGAGTCTTGGAAAAGAAGAAACAATTTAGGTTAATTTCGCGGTGTCCTCCGTCCTCAATTTGTCCTCCATTTCACTTCACTTTGAATCAGAAGATTCAGACCCCAAACATGTGATTAAACATCATATGAAACGGCTTTTTAATTAAACCAGACATGTTGATTTAGCCTGAGAAAAACTTTGCAGCGCGTCTTAATGTCCGATTGGTTAACGGCACAATAAGTGCTTAGGCCAGCGAACCTGTTATTTTATTCAGAAGTTTCAGAGGATAGAGCAGAATAGATTCTCTTTTGATATAATGATTTCACTAGACACACTTTTTGCCAAACAGAAAAAAAGTGTCTTTAATTATCAAAAGAACAGATTACCGTAGGAATCATCACCGCACAACAACTTTTTTTGATGTTATAGGCACAGGTTTAAAAAAGCGTATTTTACAGATACTCCAGCAAATTTTATCAACTTGTTATTTCGTGTTGTAATAAAGAAAAAGACATTGCCTTATCGGATCGTGAACTGGGTCAGATGCGTAAGCCCTCGTAGCTTTTTCTCCAATTCGCAGTGACCTTGTGGTTTTCCGAAGGCCGTGACACCCTGCGGAATAAGTGTAACTAAGCGTCAAGTTCACATTTCCCATCGCTGCACGAACGTTTTCCAATCTAGATGTAAATTCCAGGATTTATCTAGTCGAGTATTGAACTTTAAACCAAATTTTCTTTTTCAACCACTCTCAGTTGTATTCAGTACATTGGTTTCATTTAGAACGGTACCTTGAATGTTTACTTCTTTTACCATCGCAGGTAGATTTCTTAGATTATTAATAATATCAAGTTGATATTATTGCAATAATTATTAGATGCATTTCTTATTGGTATGCATTTCATGTCAGAAAGTTAGCCCCAGCGAAGGTCAATAGATCCGCAAAATGGCGGCCTAGGAAAAGTGAAAAACGACGGGGTGGGGATGGGAGTAACCGGGTCGTCTGGGAGGAGAGTCGACAAACGAAAATGCTCGGGATCTCGGCCGATATTGGCGCGAGAGTGAATTTGAACCGGGTCATTCGTGGCTGCGGCGATGGGAAACTCGGACAACTGCTTGTCACTGGGTCATGGTTACCCCCGTCTAGACGAGAAATTACCTTCAATGAACGCGCAATATCGTACACTTGCACCAAAACCGAAAATTCATCTCACTACCTCCTTTCATGGACCAATATTTCCTACCTTTTTTAAACTGCAAACAAAACTTCTTCATTCTATCAGAACAGTCCGATTCTCACTCCCTAATGGACAAAACCACTGAATCTCGTGGATTCGACGCCGAATCTACGTTGAATCCTCGTTCGAATATTCATCCACCTATATTCCACGTGGATTCCACGTTTCATGTCTATTAGGGCTGAAATATTCTTCTCTTGCAGAACACTGAGACAAACTGAAAAATTTTCTTCCAGAAAATCCTACCTCCAAAGAGCTAAAAGCAACAATTCCCCTTTTTGAATTCAATTTGTGCTTTTGCTATTTCATCTTTTGCCTCCACCAAGTCAACTCGAATAAAGCTTTAGCCACCTTAGAAATGGCTGCCAACCAGCCAGCTAAATGTTACTGGGACAAAGGCGTCTTTGTCCCGGATGCCATTGAGAAAAGTGTGCTAAGCACGTGGCATTTGGACAACATCGGGGCGTGTTCAGACATCGACCGTCGATTTCCACCCTGCGCCTCTTTCCCCGGAACCGCTTGCGAACAACGGTTCCTGGCGGCCGATCCCGTCGACCACTGTTCTGCTTAGTGCACACGTTGAGCCGTGTAGTACGCCTTGAGAATGACTAGAAGGTTGAGGTCTGAGTTCGAGGCCAGCTCTCTCGTTTCCCACACGTGTTGCCCTTTCCACACGAACGCACCCATACACCTGCGCCTCGCCGCAACCCTCGATTGCGCAAGCGCGAGCGCGGCGTTGCGCAACGCGAAACCTACTCGCGGGTCGCGTCAATCGCAACCGAAAGTTCCAAGAAGCGTCACAGGAGGCGCTGCGCGCACTACGCACTTACCGTGTTTTGGGTTGGAGGTTGAGATTTCAAGATATTTTGAGGACACTCACCTGGAAAAGAAAAGAGAAAGGGATTAGTGTCTCTGGTAGTCGATAGAGGGCGTTGTTTTAAAATGAATGTTTATTTTCGTAAAAAATGAATATTATTTTTAAACAAGTCGGATGTAATAATCTACTTTTGTACATCTACTTTCTCTATCCAGTGATTGGAAAGTTTGACTAGATAGAACATGCCCATATAGTCATCGAATGTGGAATCCATGTGGATTCTACGTGGAGGAACATTCGGACGTAGATTCGACGTAGATTTAACGTCGAAACTACGTGTTTTAGAGGTGTGTCTGTTTGGGTGATAACTTTTGTTCATAATTTTGAAATTTACTATAATTGAACTTGGGTTTCATATGTGATATAGTATTGGCTAACGATTAAATATTACAATTTGTATATACTATGTCTTCAACGTTTGTATTAATAATTTGTCCACAATTTGTATTAAATTGTGATGTTTGGGAGATTGTATTTTTTCTGTTCTTGAGTTTGATTGCTCATTCTGTTTGCCAGAGATTCGCGACGCGTGAGAAAACCCGACGTCGACACGTAACCAAGCGCGCCCATTGGCTGAGTAGGCCTCCTCGAGCGGCGTAACCTCCGAGAGCGCCGATAGGCCTTGACTAGGCGAAATGCATTCTCGCGTAATCGCGCGACCACGTGGTCACGTTGCGTCGCACGTTGCACTAGCTCGCAACGGATCTTGCGGCGTGGGATTGGTTAATTGTAGGTTTGGATGGTTGATTTGGATGAAGGTATTGTTTTCAGAAAGACTCGTGTAGAAGCATAATGCCACGTCAATGGGTTAAAAACGTTGATTAAAACTCAAACCATTCATGGCATTTTAATGTTGAAATGAAGTTAGTATAGCTTAGTTAGCGTTATGTCTGCCTTGTGAATACTATTATGATATGTTAATAATGGGTTAATGATTTGATGCTAACATCCGATAAAAAAGGGATTTAAAAAGATGAAGAGGAAATCAGATTTTTATTTTAATTAATTTTTAGTTTTTCATCAGATTAGACTATTTTATTTTACCACTCGATTTTTTATGAAAATAATTGTAATTTTCTCAATCGATTTCTGGTCTGCTGTTTTGGTTGATTGCTTCGTCTTCTCAATTTTTGTTTCAAGCGTTTTGCATAGCTTTTACCATTTCTAGGTAAAACATTTAAATAAAGTCATAATTACACGCTTTGATCAAACTGGATATACTCAAATAAAGAAAGTAAAAGAATTATTATCAAGACTCTCCCTTGCCAGAGAAAATAAACTTCGCAGTTCTGGAATGGTCTTTAGAAATAATCTGTAGAAATCTTTAGAAATAAGGTCGTTGCCTCTTATCAAAATTTTCAGTTTTTGAGGAGCCTGAATTCGTGTATCCACACTGATAGCGTCCTCAAAGTCTACCAAAACTTGCTTTGGTTGCCTTATCGCGACATTCGGTCTTTCTGATCTTATTACCTCGAGATTTATAACTCCGTTCAATGTATCTACGTGTATCAGACATCTCCGCTTTATCGACTGAGATTTTTCGATATCCTGATTCTGTATATTTTTAAAAGTACCAGCAGAAAAGTATAATACTAAGAATATACATGTTCTCTCCACTCGATGTTTCAATCACTAATTATCGTGTAATCACTTTTTGTTCAGTATGTGCATCGTTTTGAATTTATACAAATACTTTGTTCGTTTCTAATTTGCGTCGGACATTGAAACACAAATAGACTATTCAAACTGTCAAACATTCGACACGATTAACAAAAAACTATTAACAACGTTGTTGGATTATCTCCAAATGATAATTTATTTTGATCATTGTACATTCAAATTGTATTTCCTAGATTGAAATTCAAAATAAATAATTAATTACAATTCTTAAACTAATCATTAAAAATATTTTCATGATTAGTGTGACTATTTCAATCGTCCATATTTATCGTTTTTAAAATCCGGATAGATTCCCTACGTCGAATTTGCGTCGAGTGCGTCAAATTCAAACTGCCATCACGTTCAAAATTTCGTTCAGCCGATTTCGCAATCGCTCCACCTCGTAACAACATTTGTCTATGTAACTTGGGTTTTTTGCCGGCATATTATTTCGCAGCAAAAAATTGGCTCGCAACAATCTCGACACGGTGTATCAGCAAACTGTCAATGCCAACGGAACGCCGGAGTTGCTAAGCGCAACACAAAAAACGGCTCCGGCAAAAAACGAGGCGGAAGCCGTCGAGGTCGGAGTGCGACTTTCATAAGCGACTGTCGATTGTTCCGTTGGATCGCGACCCTTCGTCCGGAATCGTCGAAAAAATGTTTTCGACTAATGCAAAACTGGTCAGACATTACATCCGAACCCAAACAGACTAAGCAAGTGGCGATATGAGCGACCTCTAGATGGACAAATTTAGTACTAGCGGCGGTACAATGTGACCAAGCAAAATGTACGTTTTATATAAAAAAGTTGTTTACAAATAATCTAAAAATAATTTAATTGTCTAATCAAGTAGTCTTTTTAATATTAATTACCCTTTTTTAATATTTCTACAAAAATGGCTCAGAAGTACATTGATATAAAAAAACAGCTGTTGATCTGAAACAGCAGATTTAAAAAAAATCTAATATTTTTTTTTACTTAAATATATTCGTTTTTGGATTTGAAAACTAATACCCCTCCCTTTCTTCCCCAACACCGGAATGTCGGGGAAAAATCTTTCACCGATGACGAATCGGGGCAAAAAATTAATTGGCAAGTCCTTTCTTCCGAATCAGTTAATCACCTCGGACTCGCTGTTTATAACGATGGTCGTTGATGTGTCGCTGTCGCAATGTGTCGAATCAAAAATTGATATCTGAAGCAGAAGTAGCTAACCTTGAGGAGGAGCATTGTCCTCTCGGTCTTTGATAAGTCATCTACAATTTTAGAACGCTAATTTAGATAATTCACCTGCAACATTCAATGGCAATTTCTCTTTGACCGAGACAAAAAAGCCAAGAAAAGACGACAATAAAAAAGGCCAGAGAAAAAAGGACGAGGAAAGAAAGACAAGAACCCGAATGTGTATGCTAATCAGTCATGTCCGACGATAAGTGGCGATTCAAATTTGAACGCGGCCCAGTATCTGCGCGAGCACTTTTTGCCCGAGAAAGCGTTTCGCAATCCGCGACGAAACCCGGCTGCCATTGTTATTATTATCTGCCTTTATTAAGACACTTTGTACGCGAAGATCGCGCGCCGCGATTAGAAAGTTTCGCAAGTTCGCCTCGAGGCCGAAACCGGCGACAATTAAATGAACAATGTCGACTGCGAGATCAACAAGGGCCCGCCCGCTCCAGCGACGCGATTTGTAAACCGGTTGCGCCGTTCGTTCAATGAGAATTTAAAGAGGGAGTTGAAACGCGCATTTTTTACGTCGTAGCTTTTTAAAGGAAAAAAGAACGTTTTTAAATTTCCACAGCAGGTTTGGATAGCGAATTTGAATCCACATTTTAAGATCGAGTAAAAAGGATTTTTTGCTATTCAGATTTCGGAGAGATGATATTTTGAAATTTCATGTTAGTGGACGCTAAAAAAAGAGAATTTGAGTGGTTTTGCTGGTCTGGGGGTGTGAAGTTAATAAAATTGTCTGAAATTGTTTATTTTAACTTTTTTACCGTTTGAAATCCATTAGTTTATTGAGCTATTTTATGCAGTTGAATAGTCATTTTAGCATTTTAATATTATTTTCTGTCTCGATCTTTAGTTTACTTATCATTCCTGGTTTGTATTTTTTATTTTATAGGGATAATGTACGATGATTGAAAAGTAGTGTTGGAATGTTTTACTTAAAATTGAGTATCTAATCTTTATTTCTGAAATTATTATTAAATATTATTAAATATTTGATTGTTATAATGTATTATTTTAACATCATATTGGTACTGGTAACCGCTATTTATAAAATTTGATTGCAGCTTAAGATTAAACAATTTTCGTAAAATTTGTGGAGATTGCAGATAATTACGATTCTATTTCATGACACTTTTAAATAAACTTTTTCACGAACTTTGTACAGATTTTGAATAAAGCTGATATAAATGTGAGGAAATACCATTTAGTAAATAAATAAAACTGTTTGTCAAAAAGGCAAATATTAGTTTATTTTCATTATTTTGTTATACATAATTTCATATTCCTCTCACACAAAAAGAGAACACATGGAAAAATTAAATTGTTTATACATTTATATATATTAAAACCCGAATACAAATTACAATACTATATTTACAGAAATTTAAAAACAAAATATCAAATCATCTAAAAACAATATTCAAACAGACTATTCGATTGTATTAAAACAAAAAATTCCAACTTTTTTATTCCGAATTATATCTGTGGTTTTGAGGAAAAACGAGTTAAGTCACATTTTTTGACAAATTTGGTTAAGAGTGGAAATCGATATATTTTTATGTATATTTTCATTTGGGAACGTCGAAATGTTATTATGCGATTTACATTTTGCTTAATTTTGACAAAACATAACCAGTGAAGTTTCATTTTTTAGGAAAAACCAGTTAAGTTCCCATTCAAAATCCATAGGAAAACTTAAATTTAATTTAGGTAATTTAAACATTATATTTTACCTTCATTTTGCATTAGAAATGGTAGCCAATAAACATAAAGAAGATTCATTTAAAAATGCAAAAGTTTACTTTTGAAACATTAAACATAAATATCTCAAAATCTCAAAAAAGTGACTTAACTGCTTTTTCTTCAAAACAGATATTATAGATATACCAATATCGGTTATAAATATTCCATATTGTGAACAAACAAAAAAAAATGAAACTTGAAATCCCAATTTCGCAGTCCACGATTTTCCAATTCAACTTCCCACGTCATCAATCACCCTAAAAAAGGTTTCGGCAAAAACATTTCTACTTCGCTCTTCTCCATTAAAAACGACGTTCGCGTAATTGGAAACGAACTGAATTTGCACGCGGTCGGCGCAAAAAGTCGAGTCTACAGTACGCGCAGGTCAATACGCGCAGCGAGACCATTTGTGTGGCGCCTTCTGTTTAAAGAAGCACGGAACACAAAAGCTTCGCACCGCGGCAGCAGATGGCGCCACCTGTCCGGCGCGGCTCGGGCTTCCCCGTGATCAATCGAAAATTGGACCGGACACGCTCGCGACCTTCTCCGCGCCGGCCAGCGCGAACACTTTTTTAGCATCTTCGCGCGCGGAGAAAGCCCGATCGGCGATTAATTAAGATCCCGATCGATAGGCGAATCGCGTTTCGTTAATGAATCGCGTCGGCGTTATCGTTAGGGAGCGATGCGCGGATGAAAAGTTTCAGTGAAAACAGTCGCTTATCTGTCGATAAAGAGACGTTTGTTCTGGAACGGAGGTGAATTTCAGCAATTAAAAGAAAAACAAGATAACGCGCGCGAGCAAACAAGCGCCAAGTGTAACAACAGCGTCTTTTCGACGGGCCGCGATCAATAAGCCGGACGAAACGAGACGCGGAATTTTCGTCGATTAAATGAAAATTTCCTTCCAGAAAAATTCATTTTCTGTGAAATGAACTATTGAAATTGTAATTTTTTTTTAGTTTTCCTGGTTTCATTTTTTCGTTTTATTTTATTTTTTCGTTTGCATGAGGTTTTTTATTTTTATTTTTTTTGTATCTGAAATTTTCATTTTATGAGGTAAATTTAAATCGTATATTTTTTGAAATAGGAATTTTTTTTATTTGTTTTTTTTTATCTCTTTATTTTCCGTTTTACTTCCAATTATAAAAGTGCGAATTTTAGATGAGATCGCGATAGAAAAAAAATCGGGATTGGGTGGATAAAGAGCGGATTTGTCGAGTAACGTTAAACAAGTGGAATTGGCCGGGACAATGCCAGCTGAAATGGGTCAGAGCGAGAGTGCGGCGGTCGTCGTTTTGCTAATGTGTCGCACGCAGCACGGATCGCGACAAATAAAAGACACGCTCGAAATTTGCTTGGAACAATGGCGCGCATAACACGCCGCCCGAATGAATAACATATGAGTGATTAAGCATCACGAGACGCTGAGACACAAAAATAATACGATAACCCTTCGAGCGAGAAAACTTTCCGTCGCGACAGCGTCGCGTTTTCTGGAAAAACGGCGGATTTTCTGCCATTAGCATTCATACTTTCAAATATCTCATTCTATAGAGTAATTCTGACACAGGTTTTTGATATTCTGTTTTTAAAATAACGAATTTTTGTTGCATTATAATGGAGAGTGTACCATTGAAAAAGATCATTTTTTCATAATCAATTTTGATAATAATTTGAAGGAAATATTTTTTAGAAAACTTGTTTTCAACGTTAAGATCATACCAGAAAAATAATTTAGTTGTCTCAAATAAATACATTGATTTGCAAAAATTTAATTGCGCTAAATGAAGATTTATTTGGAATTAATAAATCCTTATTTGCTGTAAGGAAGTACATTTATTTACTCCATATATATATATATATTTATTTAATTTAAATATAACTTTATTTGTCCCAAATAAATCATTAATTTGGTACCATTTCAAATAAATTATATAGTTATAGTAAAGTGAATTTATTTGAAACTATTATTATTAATTAATTATTATAAATAAATTATTTTTCTGAGTGTATTGAACCAACCGGATTCCTGCATTATCGACGTTTCATGTCTTTCACACATTCTGCTTGAATTATTCATGAAATTTTAAATATTAAAAAAGAGGTTCATAGCGAGATTCTGTTATTATAGAACAATGTTTAAAAAAAATGTAAACATATTTTTCAACAAAGTGTAAAAGTTATAATTTGCAAACTACTATATTATCTTGGTTTTGACGTTTTAAAGCAAAACATTTTGAGGCAAACATTTTAAAACATATAAAAAAAGGTTTCCATTTTCTTAATGTCCCAGAAACATATTTGGCGCATTCCAGAAATATTTTTTCCTCAGACGCTTAATACTCCTGCAATATACCAGTATTTAAAAAATGCAACATTTAAAATAGCCAGTTGTGTGTCTTCATTCGACGCCAATTTAATCTGCTGAGAAAATGCACCATAAGTTATCCGACATCTGTCCCACAAATTAACTTTTGAAACTAACGAAATCGCGAATCGTACGCGCTCGATGGTGAAAATAGGCACGTCAGTGTTTTACGCGATTTTCATTCTTCATTATTTGACTGCGTGTGAAATCAACGGAAATGAGTCGTATGAACATTTCCTTTTCAGGAGCGTCACACGCTCGTTGCCACGTTCTTTTTAACGTTCGTGGGATGCTCGTTTTCCGAAGCGAAACTCATTCTCGCCTCATTTTTGTCGCGAACGCGGCTGTCTCTCTTTTCTTTCTCTCTTTCCCTCAAAAACCGAATCCCGAGTTTCGGCGACTGCGTGCGGACGTCGTCCGGCGCGATAATCGACAATAAAAGGTGCGTTAAAAGGTTCGCCAAATGATCATTTCGGCGAAAAAAGCTTTCATTTGAAAAGTATCGAATCAACATTGCCAGGCTGTTAATCTCAGGGTCGTTTCGTGTCTGACTATTTCGACGTCTAATTAAATATATGTCTGCCGCGCGACCGATTGTCATTAACTACTTTTGGGATAGTGTGCGCACGTGACGTCTTTTCTAAATATATACGTAAATAAAGCGAACCCGGAAGTTGGTCGAAGCTTAATAAAATGAGCTTCGATCAAACACGGGCGGTGAAAAATTGCGACGACTTTGTTCGGCCCAAAAGAAATATGGTTATGATTCATTAGCGGCGAAATCGCATTAAATCAGTGATTCGCGCTAAGCCGTGTAATTTATTCTTACAAATAAAACAAAAGGCGGGTCGAAAAAGAAAGTCGAATCGCTTCTCGGACTTTTTCATCCTTGGTTATTACTTTGTTTAGCTCTTTGACGAGTTCCCAATGGTAAAACGAAATTCAATTTTGAATTTCGTTTTAAAACTCGTTAATTTGTTACAACAATTTTTAATTCATGTTCGTACCACAAACATTATTTCCGATTTTCAATTAACTTCACATTTAATAACCGAATTAACGAAAGAAAAAAAATCTCTCAAAACCTGTCTCACGCGTGTTTTCCTGTCGAAAGGCTGGGCGTTTTCCTCGCCTGATTATTCATGAAATTCGATTAATTAAAGTGCAGCGTCGCTCGTTATTTATCCAATTAACATTATCCTCCAATCAATTTGTCGGGCAATCGTGACTTTCGATCTGCGTGCTTTTCCGCGTGTCGCCGGTAGGTGTCGCGTTTTCGCCGGCGTAATTATTGTTTTCCTCTACTTCCCCGAGACTTAAAGCGAAAAATGCCGCAAAATCGACCGGAATCGACCCAAATGTTCCGTTTAAGTCGCTCCCGCTGTTTTGCCCGCGGTTATTAGCGAGTCAAGCAGCTTGCGGGTCGTTTATCGATCCCTCTAAATACGAGCAGAAACGCCGCTTATCGCGCGGCCCCATCTCGCAAGCTCGAGCACGTTCGCGGCTCACGAGACGTCGATCGAAACGCGAAACAATGAGCGCCGCCCGATGATTCGCCAGAAAAACAGCGCCGATTTCAAAGTTTAATTCACGAGGACCAGAGTCGCGGTTCAAAGTTCGCGCGCCGACTTTTTGGCGTTTGTCATTTGCATGTCTTTGTTTTCAATTTCAACGAATGACGGAGGCTGTTGCGTAATTGAAATTTGCCGAGCAAAGTGCGAAAACTGAATGGAAACGTGGCAAACTGGAATTCGAAAAGTAGAAGAAAAAGGATGGAGACATTCACTGACGTCGTGATGTTAAAAATGGCATTGGGAAACGCGTTGTGAGATGAAGTGGAAAAAAGGAGTTGACAAGTTGGCGTGGAGACTCGTGTTTGAAACGCAATTTTGCTTATTTTGGAATGAATGGAATAATTTAGTTTCGCAACATTCGACACCTCGAAAGATTATCGTGGTTAGTTTGTCAACTTTTGAGGTATTTTTAGAATATTTATATAAAGTAGTCTTATAAATGAATGGTGTTCATTTTTTACGCAAAACGAACAGATTATAGGATATTAAAATTAAAATAGTACATAATACATCTAAAAAGCTACAAAAATGTTAAAAAGTGCCAAAAAGTTTAAAATTCAGTACAATGTTTTTCTGTTAAGTTAAATGATGTTAAACTCTTGTTTTTTAATTTGTTGTAAAAACAACAAATTATTGTTGTTTTGACAGTCTGAGTATCCCAAAAGGTTTGAAGATAATAATAAATTCAATTGTCAGAGCTCAAACAAAATTTTTCAATGAGCTTATAACTAATATGAACTCTCAACATTTCGAAATAGGATTTAGGATTTTAAAATTTATGGGAAAAATACGAAATGTATGATTTTTGTGTAAACACTATCTAAGGTACAAAAAAACAATGTTCGCAAAAGTCGTAGGAGTACTAATTACTAGAATAGTGTGAAAAAATGAATTGGAAATCGCATTATGCAGATTCGCTTGGAGCAGACGAGAGGTGATAATTGGCGAATGCGAAAGTGCATTACTGTCGGATAGTTAGTTAAACGTTCTGGACAGGTAACTCGTACGGCCAGCAGCTAGAGGCAGCCGGGTTGATGTAGGTCATTGTTTGACGTTCGGTATGCGCATCTTATCGCTTATCATCGTTTGCTAACTATCCGCGAGTTGTGTAAGCGCGCTCTAGATAAGTTAAATAGCTTTCGATTTCTAGTCGCGCGGGAGAGATTACTGAAACGGCCTTATTATCTGCCACAGCTTTGCTATCCAGATGTGAATGCTGTTTGATCTGTTTCAGTTTACTGGCATTAACATTGTATGTTATTTATATACATACTCTATATTTTCAGTAAATTTAATAACAAACTAACTCACTGTATTACGTGTGGCTAGGTGTAAAAATGTAAAAACTGGAAATAGAATTGACATGCACGAGAAAAAAACATGAAAAATTAACTTACATTGGATAGTAAGTTAAACATTCAGAAACCATAACTAAAATCTAATGAACAGTTCATTAAAACTAATCTCCTTTTATGCGTACACAAAGCGTGAGACAAGTTAACCTTGTAGAATTTAATTTGCTTCAGATTGGTATTTGTTTTTTTAGTGCTTATAGTTTAGGTTAGGTTTCAGGTTTCAAGGTTAAAATTTCGTAAATATTGAAAACATGAATATTATTTGGAGTTTCGAATTTAGTAAACAGTTTATTAAGAAGTTCCAAACTGTTCTCTTGAATTTAAATACAGTTTTTACATATTAGTTTTTATTTTTCTCCCCGTGCAGATTCAGTTGCTTTAATCTGTCGATAAAGTAGGAATTACATGGTATTATTTCGTCGTATTATTAGTTTGTGATTAAATTTTCGTTGTATTCTACATTATCTATACTGTAAACTTATAACCTGTTCTTACCATTTACGTTCATGTAATAGTAAAGTATGAATGTAAATGTTTAAGTTCACAGATGCGTTTATAAACTTGCGCTTTCGTAATAAACAATTTTATGACTACTTGTTCGTTGCTTTATTTTGAAATTGTTAAAGTCCACGTTATTTCTATTTATTTTCATTAATGTTCATACTTTTTAACTCTATTTATTTACGTCACTGGTACAGATCCAGGCATGGCTGATCTCGTATTTTGCGCGCGTAATCTAACTTTTAATTGACATTTTTGACGCTGCACAGCCGTGACTCGTGTTACATTACTTCTTTCATCAATTTAATTGGATTTTTCTTCAATTTAACATCCCCCGTGGAAAAACGCGCTGGACTATGCGTTTGAGCAATCTCGCCACCACTTTCCTATGTCGGATCGGTTCTTTTAATTACTCGAAAAGATTCTTTTACGGGAAAAACGAATTCTTCGCATTTTTGGTCAATACCTCGCAACGGAGAAACAGTTTTTAAAATACCTCCAATTCATCATACCTCATCATCGACGAACAATGTGTGGATGCCCTCTTATACTAAGAAGTAGATTTGCATAAAAAAGACTTCAATCAATCTGATTATGACGGAAATTTGATAAAAACGGTCCCATTTAGACTAACAGCTTTATCTGGTTTAAAATTCACGAGTTAAATAATTTAAAATCACGCCATATAAAATAACTGCTGCACGCAACGCGTTAGCTAAAATGTTGTAACATTTTGAATATTTATACATGGAACTTGATCAAAGACATTTTTTTTTAATAAAATTTTTGATATTTATAAGATTATATGAAGAAATAGGATCATTTGAATAAAAGCAATCCCAAAGTCTAACTTTTCTTATCTAGAACGAAACAAAAAATTCTGAAATGAGTCTAGAAGAAGTGGCGTGGCGTTAAGCGGGTTGCTGACTCAGGTTTCGCGTTGCATAATGCAATTGTTGATTTCACTCTTCGCCGCCAATAAAGTGGTCTCGTGGCTCACCGCGGCCAACGGATGCCGCGTGTTCTCAGCTGTCCGATAATCGCCGATAAACGAAATAATGCGGAGCAAGGCGACATCACGTGTTCACGCACCAATATCGCGAAACTTCGTTCCACATCGATAGTTCACCGGTGTCTTTTTACATTCAGACACAAATGTGCGCACTGTGCAGCATTCGTCAATTTTTCAATTCGAGTCGCTGTAAAGATCTCGCCAAATATAAACCCATATAGACATCGAACGTGGATTCTACGTGTAGGAAAAATTCAGACGTAGATTCGACGTAGATTCCACGTCGAATCTACGAGTTTTAGATGTCTGTCTGTTGGGGAAGACTCCTGAAAAATATAATTTACATAATGCTCATCATTACTTTAATTATGCACGCACTATGTCGTCGAGATTTTTTAAGAGAGCTTTACTTTTTTCGCCACTTCTTCGTGCCTTTTTTCCGGTTTTTAGGAACCCTGTCACGGGTTCGGGACCATGATCAATAGGTCGGACGTTTGTTTTCGAAACGCGTGACGTCAACCTGCGCGCAGTGCAATAATTTGCGAGGATGGCTCGTTTTAATTGTTTTTTACCTCCCAATAAGCGTAAAAACGACGCTTTATCTCGTTTATTTGAAATTCTTCGCGTGTTTTTGCGAAAATAAGAAGAAAATGGCTGCGAGATAACGCACATTGCTAAAATCACCGTAAACGACCTAAAACGACAATCCGACAGCGGATGTCACGTAAGAAAAAGGAACATGTAAAATTGAGCAGGGGAGGGGAGGGAGAAGAAGGCACCTTTACGCGAGCGTCGTGTGACGTGTCGGCAGAAAATCACGCTGCATGACACGAAAAAACGAAGACGCTGAGCGTGAAGAGGGGCAGCGAAAAAGGAAGAAGGCGACGAAAAAAAGAATGGGACAGCGGAAATAACGTCATGACGATCGCGCGTTACGCCTACGCCGAAAGGAGGCCTTGCATTTTTCCGCGTGATAAATTCAAGGGACTACGGATGACGCCGATGACGTGAAATTGAGCATTGCTCTTCAGAGCTGATTTAATCATGAATATGGAAAAATCGCTTGGTGAAAAAACATTTTAGAAGCATGTTTAGAATAGTACAATTCATTACGTTTTTGACAATTTTGGTTATTTAATTTGTAAGACAAATTACACTCTTAAAAATATTAGGTTTATGATAAGAATACAATCTTCTAAGTATAAATCTTCTAATACTGCAACGACA
>JABFPB010002854.1:0-18755 GCA_022817645.1 Ceratoteleas bidentatus | reverse complement strand
GCTCGATGTTAATAACGTTCAAGTTTAACGCGTCAGTTTATGTTGTTTTACAACAAAAATTATTTAAACAATTTTTTTGTCATTTCCTACGTAGGAACCTACGTAGGAACCTGCGTAGGAACCTACGTAGGAACCTACGTCGGATTTTGGCGTAGGAACCTACGTAGGATCCTACGTAGGTTCCTACGCAGGTTCCTACGCAGGTACCTACGTAGGTTCCTACGTTGATTTTTTTCATAGGGTACGGAGCAAATATACTACAAGTGTATTGGCTACTTGTCCCGTTTAACGCTCAAGGTGCCCGTGTTAAACATTCCTGGCAATTTTATTAAATATCCATGCAAATCGTGGATATTTCTTGCCAAACCCGGGAAATTTCCGATTTGCCTGGAAATGAGAAAACATTTCCAGGATACCGGAAACTTTCATCCAAGATAGAGAAGAAGTTGTTCCTTAACCCAAAATGAGGAACAGTAAATTTTGACTCTAGTGTCTACCGACGAGTTCAATAAACTGTGCTCGTACGTAGGCGAGCAAATGGTTTTTCCTTGTAAAGCAACCCAGCAGTAGAGGCTGAGGCCTAATTTAAAATATTGTATTTATTTAATAGGGGATCCTTTTGTAGAGTTTTCACAATTGACTTCTACAGATTATACGGACAGTAACAATTCTGAAAAGGTTATTGACAAGGAGCAAATTTATTACAAGTGTGCCTCTACACTTGTCCCGTTTAACGCTGAGTAGAGAACGAATCCCTGATAGAATAACGTGCAAGTAAATATCGACGTATTTACTTGTTGACAAACTGATTTTGAAAAGTTTGTGCAGCGTTTGATGAAACGTAAATTCAACCTTAAACAAGGTGGGTCTGATTGCCCAAAGTTTGCGATATGTTTGTAAAAACAGTTGGTACATCACGTACCGGAAACAGTTTTATGATCATGTTTCCAACAAAACCATATCAATATGAGGACGCACCTTGGCACATTGTTTACCCAATCAAGTTGGATATATTTCTATAAAGTTTGTACAATGTTTACGAAACTTTTCTATCAGGGATGTTACTTTTATCTAGTTGTGATCCTCAAATTGTTTATTATTGCAAGTCAACGAGATAATTGTTCTTTTTTTTAGACCGACATGAGGAACCGAAAAATTTGCACTCGACTCGAGTTCAAGAAACTTCCAGTAGGAGTATCATATTTAAAGTGTGCAAAAGAGACAATAGAAGTGGTAATCGGTCATGACTTCTATAGGTTTTGTATAGATAGTTACAATTCTTAGAGGAAGCTATCTTTACTCCAAGAGAGGAAAACAGTTGTATCTGTAGTCTCCATATGTAAATATTTTCTCCCCACTAGGTACGGAATCCGGACTGGAATTTGACATAAGAATCCGGACCGGATTCCTTTTTTTTAAACATACCTCTAACATCCGGACTGGATTCCGGACCGGTTTCCGCACTGGATTCCACACTTTTGAACATACCTCTAAAATCCGGACCGGATGCCCGACCGGATTCCAGGTCGGATTCCTGTCCGGAATCGCCAAAAAAAATTCCAGTTAAAAAATAGCAGCTCTAACTGATGTTAAAATATTACTACAATTACGGCAAAATACATAAAAATAAAAAACGGTATCTTAGTTTCGTCTCTCTTCTCAGCAGAGACTCGAACCAACGCCTCCCAGGTACAAATCCGGAAGCTTAACCACTTGGCCAGAGCAGTCACGTTGAAATGAATGAAATACTAAACCTATTTATGCGGCGTGAACTCTACATTGTCTATTTCGTCGAAAACGGATTGTAGTAGCAAACGCGTATACTCATTTTCTAGTGCTCTGCATTTTTCGTCGTTGCAAATCGCTCAAGAGAATCGACGGAAGGAAAAAACCAACAATCTCGAATTGGATTGCATTTTCATTATGTTTTCCACTGGTACGGACAAAGTTAGTTTTTTTTTGTTTTGGTGTTTGGCGCGAAGTTTTGTGACCAAAGTTCTTTTTACTTTTAGAGGCCGAGATCATTTTGCCAAGATGATTATATTACAGTGTATGTAACTAGAATTTACATTCACTGTAATTCATTTTCTAGTGCTCTGCATTTTTCGTCGTTGCAAATCGCTCAAAAGAGTCGCACACGATGGACAAAATCAGCAATCTCGAATTGGATTGCATTTTTATTATGTTTTCCACCTGTGCGGACAAAGTGAGTTTTTTTTATTTGAGTGGTAATTGGTGTTTGGCAAGAAGTTTTGGGACCAGAATTTTTTTTACGTTTTTGCAGGTTATGTTAATCTACACTCTAAAAACAATCCTCTCATATTATTATAATATTATTCTTATAATTAGAATAATACTATTCTGATAAGAGGAATATTCTTATTATGAGCCGAATCTTCTTAGCGTTAAAGGATTTTCAAAAACTTTCTTTCAGAATAGCCACGGTCCTACCCAGGGGGGAAGATACTGTATTGGATTCTGACGAATTTGGTGAGTTGTTTTGGTGTTAATATTTGTTTTGTACGAATTTTATTCGTACAAAACCAAGCCAATTTTCTGAAGAGCTGAGTAATTGAAGTGATGCACTGATTTTCAATTTATTTGAAATGTATTGTAGATGTGTTATTGTTACCTATCAGACGACAGCATTTTAGTTTGAAACTAAAATTAAACATAAGGTAGATAGAAACTGGTGTTTGGCGGGAAGTTTTGTGACCAAACTTCTTTTTACTTTTAGAGGCCGAGATTAGTTATTTTGCCAAAAAAAAAAAAATGTAGTATGAAATGTCCAGAAATAAACGTTCAACAGGCATTAAACTCTACCACACAAATGGCAAAGCATTGTGCTTGCAGCTGAACAGTAAAATTCAAGTCATTCTCTAGAGCGAACATGACTGAATGTTGAAATACAATCTAATCGTGGCTTATATACGTGCAGTTTGCTTATCTAGTTTGAATTTAATCAGTTTTCGGTGATTATGCTTTTATACATATATTGTTTATTTATTTAAAATTTGATATATTATCGGTTAATTTTTTCACACGATACAATTCGTGTATTAAGTGTGTTATATAAATTTGTCATGACTTTCTGTTGAAAAAACTGGGGGTATTGAACGAGTAATGATGGTTAGTTTTTACATGTTTACGTATATACCTTGTTTTATGTACCGTTAAGAATCTCAATTTTTAATCAAATGCGATTAAATTAGTTTTTAAACATTACGTCATTAATTAGAGTTAAATGATAAGATGTTGCCGATTTGTTGGCTATCACTGAAATCGCAATTTGTCTCTCGTACTAGTTGATCTGCGATTAAGAGCTAGTAATATAATATTTAATAATTAATTATTAAATATTATAAATTAACTGTGGCTGCAAATTAACAACTAGTGGGGGGTTTTAAATTTTAAACGGAGGGGACCGGCAAATACTATTGATCAATAATATTCAATGATCAATAATATTTGCCGGAAGTGTGAGATAAAAGGTTATGTTTGCAAAAACGAGCATATTCTGAAAGCACAACTGTTTTCATTCATGGATGTAAAAGTATTTATAAAACAAGTATTTACTAATTTGCTTAATTTTGCAAGGTTAGCAGTTCCATTTTACAGTGTATTTAACCACAAAATTACGAATAAAGGTGTATTCTGAACCAAAATCGGGGCTCCACTGTATTCCATAATTGCGTTTCCTAATCGAGCAAAAACAGGCAGACGATCGACATTCGTGTATCACTGTTTATTTGGTAAACAGTGTTACTCGTTTTGCCTCCTGGCTTGGTGTTGTCTCAATAAACAGAACTCGATTTTTCGACGAGTTGTCTTGACGCCCGATCGAGCCACAGGTTCGCCGTTTCGAGTGTGCCCTGACATGTGTCGCCATGTTATTCTTTCTTGCAATAATACCGCACGTGTCCTTTCAGCGGACTGCGGATATTGCCCGGAGTGTATTTAACCATGATTTGGTTGAAATTTAATCGCAGTCGTGCAGGCAAAATGGAGCAAAACATCGCCGAGCTGATATTTTCTGCGAAGTTATTTCAGTGGAGGGCCCGACTTAGACAATGGCATTGGAAAACATGGGAGTTCGATTACCATAGGCTGTACTCAAATGTCGATTTCCAAGGAAAAAGAGTTTTCATTTCGTTTTTAATTACAATACTTTATATACACTTGATTTGCTTAATTAAATTATATTTGTTTCAGGTTTAGTTAGGTGCACTTCGGTATACATACCCAGCAAACGAAAAGCATTAGAAACCATTTCAAAGACGCGATTGAAACCATTAGACTTTTTCTAATAGTTTCTAATGGTTTATGATCGTTGGAATGAAATTTCTAATGGCTTCTCCAGATTAACCTCACTTTTTAACGTTCCGAAGATGAATTGGTCAAAACCAATTGAAAGTTTGAAATAACTGATGCGTTAAAGTATGAATCGGTTATAAACGATAGATTTGAAAAATGCGCCTAAGACGAATTTGAGGTTAATTGGTACTGATCGGTAAAATGTACTAATATCCATTTGTAAAATGTTCAAGAACCTCATTCATTTTTCGGTAAACTTAATGGTCTCTAGTGGTTTTCGTTTGCTGGGTAGACAAAGTGTAAAAAAATGTTACTGTTAAATTTGAAGTTTAAATTTCTGCCTCTTTTTTTATTCTCATTAATACCCCTCTCATCAAACCAGCTTAAGGCATGACTTTCACTTTCTCCATCTTTCCTACTCAGGTTAGGTCGGAATTCGCGCATTACCTGACGCATTTGTCCACCTCATTTTTCCCAAACAAGATGTCGCCCCTCGAATCCCGATCATACCAGAAACCGGAATCCCGACCCACACCTATCAAGCTCCCATCTCTTCCCGGAATCCGGAGCGTTCGTGAATGGACGTCCGCCTCCTCTGACACCCATCGTCCGTCAAAATCAGCCTTTGTGACCGACTTCGCGACCCGAACACGGATGCCACTCTGACACCTTTTTTTCTTGAGAATCGACGTCGATCGATACCCCGAATGCAAAAAAGTTGTCGATACGTAAACGAACTGTTCGACTTGACCTTCCTGGAAAAATTCTGACTGAACCCGATAAACATAGCAGTATCGCAATGGAAATCAGTGTCGCGATGGAATGGAACGACAATGAACCCTTTGTCCTTGTCTCCGTACAGAAATACGTTCGATTAAAAGGTCGCAGATTTACATTACATTTTACCAAAACAAAAATACTTGTATTAATGGTTTGGAATCAAGTTCACTACTCGACAGAATTTCCCTTTGTCTTTGTCCTCGAGACGAAACTGTATTTCTCAATTGTTTAGGTGTCAAACATTGATAAAGTAGCGGCTATTCAGTTGAAACTTTCCTTTTGTCATTAGAACAATTGTTATTGAATATTAATATTTGTTGCTGACTTATTCAATAATTGCAAAGAATAATCGATATTTTAAAGAGACTTTTTCTAGGTGCTAAGGTCTTCTTTGAAGAAAATGTGTAGTTTTTTTCACAAGCTTTTAGATGCAACAAATCGGATTCATACCCTGATAAAAATTACATATTAAAAACACTTTGAAACATATTGAAATATATTGAAATATTGGGGAACGTTACATATAAAGACGGATTCAGACATATAAACACTTCGCTGCCCAAATCACGCATTTTTATCCATAGCGAGTCGTTTCAATGCCTTCATTGTCTCCGTTTTCACGTATAAATTAGGAAATTGATTCTATTTTATAGTCAAACAAATAAAAAAAGCACCTTTTTACATATCCTGGTAAAAAAAAGCAAAGTGTCAAGGGTATGAACGCGACTTTCGCACTATTTGATACTTGAACAATCGAAATGTCGGTTTAGTTACCAGGACAAAAGCGTTGTCGAGCAGTATTTTAAACGATAATATATACTACCGTCTAAAATTGCATATGTACAGTAGTCGATGGTCATCTAAAACTGAAAGTGGACGCAGATTGTATTGAAGTAAAAATTTAAAGATTTATTAGATTACGCTTGTTTCTAACCTAAAACTGAAAATGGACACAATTTATGTCCATTTTCAATTTTAGAATACAAAAATAACACCGAACAAAACGGTCAAATATTACAAGTTGGGACGTTGCGATTATTGATGCTATGAATTTTGCATTTACTGCAAAATTCAGAAAATTTTAAGGTATAGTTCTTACACGAATAATTCTTATTATTATTAAAACGATGATGTATTTTTTGTTAATTTCGTTAGTTCAAGTTTTCTGTATACCATTTAAATATTTTCTTCAATAATAAGTGTAAACAAATGAAATATCAATTGTTAATGTTTTTTCTTTGTGTTTTTTTCACAAACAGAAAATGTTTATTTACACGAAAAAAAAACGATCGTTGATTAGATAAAGTCGAATATGTAGACGTGTCTATGTATTATTGTAAATATTTATATAAGAATTGTTAATCTAAAACAGCACATTTATTTGATTCACAAAACTAAATATGACAAAATCCTTTATTATAAAAATGATATTACGGATGCTCAAATGAAAATAAAATAACTTTCAAGTACACATAGCTGTTTGACTGATTTACTCAAACTTTTATTCAGGTTCCTCTAATCCTGTTGTCTGATTCTCACGACGCATGTTAAGAAAACTTATTTCACTAAATCAGGTATACAGTTTATTTGTATACACAGGTCAAAACGTAGTATTTCCTTGGAGTATTTCTGTTTATAATTAACTACTACTTTCGTCTCTTCTTTTGGCTAATATGTATACTAATAATAATAAAATAAGTCACCGTTTCCTTAACATACATTTTTTCGAAATTTAATCTTTATTTTCACTTTTTATTTGAACGTCCTTAATAGAATATCTTTCGAAGTGTTGTGACGACACCCGAAGAGACCTCATTAGTAATGAGTCATTACGCTTATGATTTGGTTTTGATGGCCATAACCGTTGCATCGGCGAAGCGTGATAAATTTTATTTGGTTTTGTTGGCCCGGTAGTTAATCCTTTTTTTTTCTAGCTCAAAGCCCGGGTCATCTATCTTCGTGTCATTCGCGCTCGACACCATTTTATGGTCATTATTCGACGGTCCTTCCGAAATGCATGCCGTAAATTCGGGCGCACAATAAAATGGACGAGGCGCGGGACGATAATAATTAGAGCCTGTATATTATACTGTGCATTATGCGCGGGACGATGAGCGCCGTAAAAGGCAGAGGAACAAAATTGGGAGGTCATAATGAGATACGCGACGCGTTCGTAAAACGGGCGGCGATTCACGGTTTTGGGTGTCGATCATTTTTCTTCGGACGGGATTGACACCGATATGGCGGTTATTAATTTCTGCGGCGATTGAATTGCCGTCAAAAGGAGCGGAATGGAATTTGACTTGACGGGTTCAGGTGGAGGAGTGGGGAGGATTGCATTCAGAGAAAAATGTATTACTTTTAACACAAAAATATTTAAAAATAATCAATTTTATCATTCAAATACGAGCCTTTGAATGATAAAATTGAAATATTGATATTCAAAATTTATTTTGTGAAATTGTCTTTTTATCCTTTAGGTTTGGTTCTGAAGAGATACTTTTCTTTTTAGGCACGTTTTTGGATACTTGACCACAACGTGATTTAATACTTTGACCACAAAATGACCAAAGGCAAATCTCGTACATTTCTTGTTTTTTTTCGTGTTTCACGAAAACGTCATCTATTTTCATATTTTGCCTTCAAAACATCCTTATCTCTTTATTTTAATACTTCTACGGACGTTTCGGGAATTTCGAACGCCATTTTAATTTTCTGGCACTCCTGGAAAATGACCATTAACTCCTCCGACATTCTGACCGCAAAACCACTGAAAACAAAAACAAAACTAATGTAAAAAATCTTGATTTTTCCATCAAAAATACAAAATGTTCCTAAAAAATTGCTTTCAATCAAACACCAGCAGTATTTTTGCGACATTTTCGTCCCTCTTTCGAATTTACCGTGAAAATGACCGCAAAATCGTTTGATATCTTGATTCGCCGTAACGGCCGTACAGAGACATTATTCACGCTCGAGGAACGTAATTTTTGAACGTTAAAAAGTCCGAAAGGCGATCGCATCGCGCACACTGCAAAATCAAAATATATTCGGCGTCATGAAATTACGTCGTCCGTTTTACTTTATTGCCCCCGATCCAATAAAAGTCCCAATAATAATGTTGGATGTTTTCCGATGCACCGTATTTGATTTAGTGCCGGCCATTTTGTGATCACATATCTGCCTCGTAAATCTCGCCGCAGTGGCGCCACCGAATATCAAACGTCGATGTGTCCCGCGCTCAACCCCAATTCTACGTAAAATATTACGCCGCCCTGTGCGCGGCACAACGTAAACTATCTTTCATTCAATTTCTTCCTTTTTTATCGTCATTCCGCGGCAGCCAATAGAAAACGCTGATAGAATCGGAATTGCGTTAGCGCAACCTGCTAAACCGCGTTTGAACGTCTCCGACGTCTCGATTTGCTACTATACAGCATATCTTTAATCTCCGCAATTGAGCAATTGAAGGATTTTTAACATTTTTGGTTGGTCCATATTGATTCATACGAGACTTACGACTTTCTTAGGTTGGAAAGCTGGAAACGGTGGAACAAGTTTGAGTGGATCGAGAATAAAGTCTAGGTTGGTAAGAGTCATTTTTCATACAGATTCGAACATGTCTGAGTTGGTTCAGAGAAGATTCGTTAGATGGTTAAAAGGTCTGTCTGGAGGAGGAAGATTTTAGGTTTAAATCTTAGGTGTAAGTACCTTTTTGCTGATATCCTTAGACATTTTAGGTTATATTAACTTGATCCAATAGTAAAAACACATTTTCGATATGTTCACGCATCTTCAGCATCTCGACTCACCTTAAAGATGTTCAAAGTTCCAGACAAGGTAAGTCTGATCTATTACATTTTTAATTCTCTTATACGCTTGGTCTTTATCTTTGAAATACTCGATCACGCCATCTGTTGACCGCAACCATTGACTGAATAAATATTTATTATTCGTTAAAACAACTGCGATATTTCGAATACGTGTTTGGACTTGTTGAAACGTGTTTCAACATGTTCAAACGTGTTTCGACATGTTCAAACGCGTTTACGACATGTTCAAACATGTTTCTACATGTTCAAACCTGTTTACGACATGTTCAAACGCGTTTACGACATGTGAATACGTGTTTGGACTTGTTGAAACGTGTTTCGACATGTTCAAACGTGTTTACGACATGTTCAAACGCGTTTACGACAAGTTAAAACATGTTTCTACATGTTCAAACCTGTTTACGACATGTTCAATCGCGTTTACGACATGTTCAAACATGTTTCGACGTGTTCAAACATGTTTACGACATGTTCAAACATTTTCAGTATATTCCATCACGTTAAAACGTGTCCAGTCATGTCCCCGCAACGATAAATCTTGCGTTTCTCGCCATCTTAAACACCATCTCAACACCTCGGCAAACTTGTCCATTGTCGTTTAGTTATGGCCTGTACATGGTCGGCCCTGGTACGATTCTGATCAGAAAAAGATGTACACGTGCGGCAAAAGTGTCGGTCGATGTTTAAACCGCCGTCGCGCGGCGGCCCCTTAGATTGGTTCGGGGTTAGAAAAGCCGAGGGACTTGGCGCGTTCTCGGGGAGAACCCGGGCGAGGCAGTATATCGCGGTTATTGTCCATTACGGGATCGAGCCGGCCATCCACGCCAGCGAGTCGCACTTTACGACGCGGCAACTTAGTCCACCTCTTTCGGCCGCGCGACACTTCGCGCGACTTTGTCGCAATTAACGTGACCCGGCAACGCGCAACGCCCAGAAATCGTGCATGCAGATCCCGCCGGGTTTTACGAGTGCCTGTGGATGGATGACTTTACGAGCGACATTTCGCGAAACAATTTTGTTTTCAGACGAAACGATACGGACGATCAAACGGGGAAATGAATGCGGCAGTTTATGCCGGACCGGATGAGCGAATAAAAACGGTCGTTCGGGGCCGAGGCAAGGCGATTGTTTAGATAAGCATTGATGGAAAATTGAAGTTTTGCGTAACGAGTTGGAAAAAGCTTTTTTGACTTGTAACAGGAAACCGAATAATTTTGCATGAAATCTGATTGTACAATCGTCTTCAGAGGTCAAATGTTGTTCGATTTGAGTATAAACACAACCATGTTTAATGCATTTAAAAAAATTTTATTTTTTCAAAATTTAAAAAATATAGCTTTTTTTTAAACGCTATAACCAGGGTCAAGTTCGTACTCAAATTAAAGAATATTTTATTTTAAAATGGTGTCGACGAAACATTTAGTTTTCCCAACCTCTGAAAATGGCGATTTTTCAAAATACTTCGAACATAGCCTTATCGGTATTTAACCTAAACGATTTTCTATTTTAAACGGATCGAAAAAATAACCCCCCAAAAAACTTCTATCTGAACCATGTTAGACCTTAAAAACTCTGCCGTTTCGACTCCAGAAAATCCCGAGACAAATCGCCTCGTTTTCGCGACACCTCGCCTCTTAATCGAAACAAGTCGACGAGGGGGTGGGGAGAAGGTCTCAGATGTTCCCATTTCTTCGATCAGTCGTCGGCAACGCGAAATATTACAGTCAATTTTTACGCCCCCGCGGAACAACGGGTGCCAATAAAACGTCTCATTAATCTCGAACCGGGAGCATTAACGACGTTATACGGCGCCGATAAATAATAACGATTTTGTCATCGCGGGATTTCTCTTGATGTGCCTCGTCACCGGCAGGCGAAAAAATGGGCAAATAATAACCCATCGCACCTCGGACTTTTATAGCGGGCATTCCGCGACGTCTATCCTTTATCGGAGGACGTTGCCCGGGCGAGTTAGAGCAACCGCATGAATATCCATTATATCCGTATACAACGCGCGGTTTATGATCGCCGCGATGACCAGAAACGGGAAGAATGGGTTTGGTTTTATCCCCTCGGTATAAACATGACGGGTTTTATTGTTTGACGTTTCGTTGTCTAATTGGTCATTTCGATTTCGATTGTTCCCTTCGTTGCTGATCGGAGAATCCCCCACCTAGATCCGGGACAGATCGCCGCCTGATGGAGGAAATTCGAACTAAAATCGGTTTTCCTACATTGGTTATTGGGGAATGCCCCACAAAGATCGAGTCGAGAACGCCTCCTAGCGGAGGAAATTCGAATTCAAATTTAGTTTTCCTTCATTGGTAATTTAGGAACCCCCACCAAGCTCGATAAAAGACCGCTTCTTTGTGGAGGAAGTTCGAACTGAAATTGTTTCCTTCATTTTAAATCGGGGAATCCCCTATTCAGATCGAGACTCGAACGCCACCTAGTTGGAGGAAGTTTAAACGACAGTTGTTTGGCGTTTTACATTGGACACCAAGGTCCAATGTAAAACGTCATCTATCGGAGAAAATTCGAAAGAAAATATTTTTTCCTTCCTTACCGATAAGGTAATCCGCTAATTAGGTGGAGGAAGGAACGCCACCTAAAGGAGGTAGTTCGAATCGAAGCTGATCATTTCGTTAAACTTTTTTTCGTTACAATCAATATGGGAATCCCCCACACACAGATCGGTATGAGAACGCCACCTACCGGCGCCGGTTGTAACAAAAAAATGGTCCCGTCTTGGTATTTGCCTCAATTTTCTTGTAAACGACCCTATCAAAGTTTCGCCCGGGAAATGACAAACGGCGGGTTTTCCGGCACTTGCCAAGGACCCGTCGTTTCCCCGGGTTTCGAGCTCGAGAGATGCGCAGGAGAGGGCGGCCGAGGGGAGGAGGGTCGGTTAATTGGCGTGACAGATAGAGGGTGCGAGAGTTGTCGCTTAGTAACATTACGCCACGATGAAACTGATACCCGCCCCGACCACCCCACGTTAGTTCACCCCTTCGAAGATGTTTTCTTCGTTCCGCAACACACTTCGGAGGCTCAATTAGAAGGCGGAATTTTAACAGTTGATTAGGCCTCAAAGCTTCGAATGGGCTGAGGGGTGGTCGTTAGAAAGTCAAAAAATGGAGGGGTCATATTATTTTTGTTATTTAGTCATGTAGTATATCTGTTATAGGTTCTATGTATATGTTTAAAAAGCTTTTTAAGCTACTTTCCTCGGATTTTTTTCGAATGGGTAGGACCTTAGCTTATAGATAGAGTTTTGTTAGATTTGTTAGTTTTGTTACTTGGCCCTAACTGGTAAACAACCAAATTATCACTAGTTTGTTACTGCCTTTGAGGAAGGTCATTGACTTCCACAACTTTTTCATAGTCCATGACCGGTTTCAAGAGCTCTAAAGGTTCTCTGCAATTTAGATGACTTGAAATTTCATCTTCCTAAATCTTTCTCTCGACATACCTATTGAACGTTTGGTTTTACGTCGCAGGATGGGGTGATCCAAAATTTAGGTTCGAACGATTCGTTGTCCAAACGGTCGGGGCTTACGCAATGTCGAGATTTAATCAAATATGAATAGGAGTCTGAACATTGTGTATTATTGTTGGAAAGTACTGCGCCGGAGTGTCTGTCTTTCGCTATAGATCATTGCGCGGGACCCTCTCCACGCTGACTTGTTATTAAATTAATCCTTCGTTTAGCCAAATTGATGCATCGATATCAGAGAGCACTCATAACTCATGACACCCTCCGGCCACGCGACCGAACACCCGCGTAGAGAAAGTACAAACACTCCATCGCATGTACAGCGTGTTCACAAATTGTCTATCCATTGCCGAGAGCATTATGGGTGTAGCTTTCTTCGGTGAGAGGAGGAAGGTTTCAGTTACTTTGGACGGTGCATTGATTTCGACGGTAATCAATCATTCGTTATTACGCGGAGGAGAAGGGGATCGGCTTGCTGCTGATTGGTTTTTTTATTGGGCATACCGGGTTTCGATGTTTTTTATTTGGTTAGGATATTAGAGTTGGTAGCCTGGGGTTGGATCTGAATTGCTTAAATGGATTTTGGACATGTTCAGATAAACTCTTGTCATGATATAGACGTTTTGAAGTGATTTTGACTTTTTTAAAGATGATCTGCAACGTCAGTTAGGAATGATTAGATTAGGTTCGAATGTGTAAGTTCAGGGGATTTTAGGCTTAGAGATTTAGGGTGAATTGATAGCTTCGAGATTTTCTACGTAACAGATCCTTCAGAGTTTAGATGACGAGGAAGCTATCATCCAAGATTTAGGTGAGCCTGTAGAAATAATTCAATTCTGGAGATATCATTAATATCAATATCAGATGACCACATGACCAAATACTGGTTCTCGATTTTAGATGATTCGTTCTTCATTTTAAACGACCACAACTAGAGTTGCCAATTTTTAATTGTCCATTTCAGATGACCACACAGTAAACCTCAACGCTCCACCATACAAAAAGCCCCAGGTCCTTAATTCCAGATGACCACACATAAATCTCTCATTTATCAATTTGAGATGACCACTTACATTTCCCTCATCAAAACAAAATCTGCACGACAGATCTATCATCCACTTTATTCCCGGACAACAAAAAGCGCGTTCCCCGCTCCCGAATCCATTAACATTCCCAATCTACTAAAAACCTATTTCGCCAAATTGATCTTAAAACTCTTCGCCTGCTAATGGCTTGGAATTGGACACACTGTATAACTCGCCGCTTAATGTCTGCAATCGCTTCCGCGCCGCATCCCAGCGATTGTTTAACGGCGCAGCCAATCTCTATAAAGATTAATATTTCGCGCCGCGGGCTCCGTGATTTGTGCCTTTAATTTCCACGATTGCCCGTTGACTCGTGGGATTAATGAAGCGCCGCTGCAATTATTAATTGAAATCGGCGCTCCCTGTTAACACGCGTAATCCCGCGATTAATCGTTTGCCGGAAGTCACAGCGTTCGCTAATTGGTCGCCGTTCGAATCGCGCGCCAAAACGGGGACGCCATCTTGAAAAATGTCTAACTCGTTCACATGCAAACAGCGATACAAAAATCTTGGAAACAAATTAACAAAACTATTAAAACTAACAGAACTTGCAAGATAAAGAAGCGATAAGCGATAAAGAACGAAAAAAAGAAAAAAAGATATCAAAAACTGAGACATTCGAATCGCGCGCCAAAACTGTGTCGCCATCTTAAAAGTCGTTCCCGCGTAAATACCAAAGGCCAATCTTTCCGCTTGACAATATTTTTACTGTGCAAATGCAATGGAAACGGCATTAATTGAATAATTCATTAGATCCGCCGCGCGGCCTCGCGCTCGTTCGCCGCAAGATGGCGTCCGTTGTTTATTCGATTTAAGGTCCATCAAATAACGGCGGGCCAGTTGTTTTTCCAAATGAGTCTGCGTCGCGGCAGTTTCGCGTTGATATACGGCCGGTCGAGCGAAGGGGTGCTAGAAGTTTATACATTGCGGTCTGAGACAAATCGGCGTGTTGGTAAGGCAGGGCGCGGGGCGCGGGCGACGTAAGAAATGCCCTCGCGCGACTGACAAACTGGCGGAAGTCCGCCTCCGATTCTTCGGAACGCCACATTATCGGACCGTCGTGGACCAGCGGCCATTTGTACTTTCGATCTGCGCCCCTCCGATAAAACTGTTTTCCTTTACAGAAGGCCAACATCCCATTACGCAAGGGTTGCGGCTTGTTTATAGTTGCTTCCCATGTACGGTCTAGCGTCCGGGTGGATGATGACAAACTACTTTCGGATTGTTTGTTTTGTTTTGGTTTCGCGGCAATACGGCGAGGTGACTGCTTTCGTTTGGTGTTCCGGAAGGTGGGGCGTCAGGGGTCATTGGGATAAGGATAGTGCAACTTCTTTTGACGTACGCGGCGGTGATAAGATTACTGCGTAAATGAGTGTTGACAGCTTGGTAAGTTGGGAAAGATTAGGATTATGAATGGGTCCGGCTCGACAATTCTTGGAAATGTTTTTATAGCGGCGAAAGTTTGTAAACAGTTGTTTTGATGGGTAAACAGTGATTTCGGAAATGGAAGGGTTTAAGTGAGTGGGATGTGTGATGCCTCTTCGGATAAGGTAAGTTACTGAGAATTGGATGTTTTATTTTAGTTCTTAGAAATGAGTATGTTAGTATAATGCCAACGTAGAGTGGGGGGAGGGGTTTGGATGAGTTAACCAAAGGATAAAAAATCTTCACCGCCTTAGAAGTGAAAGGTAAGTTTTGAGGTTTTGATTTTGATTACTTATAATGAAAGAAATATTATTAACAGTCACATGTTGTTTGAAACTCAATTGAAGCAGATGAATTTATTCGGCTAATATTCGAAGAACGAAGACAAACACATAATACAATATCTCAGTTATGAAAGTAAGTATATCATCAATCTTTCTAACTGATAAGATTCTTGCAGATGTCCCACTAACCGAAAAAATAAAATCGTGGTATGCCCCGAAGATAAATAATGTCTTGTAGGATAATGAGCTAGGTTGTATACTACTTTGTAAAATATTTACAAACAAATTTTTTATTTAACTGAATTTTAAAAAATTGAAATTTTTAATTCTTTTGAATGCATCTGAATCGATGATTATTATTTCAGATTATTTCAGCGCTTTTATCTAAAAAACATCAATTTGTATTGTTACTGTGTTCGACGGTGTCACGACACAGATGTTCTTGTGTCCTACTAGTTTCGCTAGGAAGTCAATGGGCCAGAATTGATATTTTAAATTTTCTATTACAATTGTCCAGATTGTGAATTGAGAATTGTACAATTCTATTCTTCTGAATTCACTTTAATCAAAAAACTTTTTACAGGGTAATTATGGATTAGTTGCGTGTCTATCTTGAAGCAGACAGTTCTCCAGAGATTCTGCTTGGAACATCGGAATGGTTATTGAGTAACTCCTCAAAACCTCTTCTCCAATTATCAATACAGGATATACGTAGATACCAAACCACCAAAAGTATCTTCAGTATGTTGGTATACATTAATCATAAATCTCAACACTGACGAATTGCATCATGAAATGTCTCGTGTTGCAATTGAAAAGAAGAGTAGGACAAAGTCGAACATAATGATGCAATACAGAGAACAAATGAGTCCAAAACACATAACCAAGACTCTGAATACATTTTCCTTAACTCTAACAGGAAGTTCTGATTTGATTGGTTGATTCCGTTGGATCAACTAATCGATGTTTGATCTAAAGTCAATCATGTGAAGAAAGAATTGAAGTTTAAGGAGGTTCCTTAGATATCTCAAATAAATGCCAGTTTGAAATTTGGTGTGCATTGAGAACAAATGACCAGAAATAATGCCCTAAAATTTGGTTGACTATTACAGCACTGTTTTCGAGAAAATAATTTTTGAAGTTGCTCATTTTTCTAGGCTATACATTGTGTCTTATGGCAAGTTCACGCATTAATTTCTCGGAAACAACACTGTGAAAGTGAACCAAATTTTGGAAAATAATTCCTCGTCAATTTTTTTAAAGGCAATTTTTCTTTTTGCAATTTAAGACGTATGAGTCGTAATTTAAGGCATACTTTGTTGAAAATATATTTATCTTAGACACTTGTATACTGAAATGTCCAAATTGTGTATACATAGTTTCAGAAGTGTTTAAGGGTGTAGATAAGTGTTTGAGTGTTTATGGATTTATACGTAGATAAAAATCTACAGATATATGTAGATAAAAATCTACAGATATATGTAGATAAAAATCTACATATATATGTAGATTTTTCAAAAAATCGATTTTTTTATTACATATTCCCTATCTACAACAAATAAAAAATGTTTAGTTGAATTTTCAGCTCAAAATTCATAGTATATTACTTTTCCTCACAGTGAGGAAAAAATAGTTTAACCGTTATTGCCAATGTGTCTGCGTATTGCACGCGGCGAGTGTGCTCGGACAACTTTGAGCGAGTTTTTCTCAAATCTATGTTTTCAGATGCGGTTGCCACGATTTTGCCGGAACTACGAAACCGAATTGCTTGAAAATTTTTTAGCTTGTGCCTGAAATATATCTTTAATTCATAAAATAAAGCTTTTTAAAATTGATTTGTTTATTTCTCTGTAAAAAATTATAAAATCGTATTTTTTACTGGAAAATCCCATTTCTTTCTGTTTGATAGCGCAGTTTTGTTTAAACAATAAAGATTTGAAAAAATGCTCTTTTATGAAGTAAATTCATCTTCCCTGAACACTATCCACTTTGAATTTTGCATATTTATTATAAACTCGCTGAGATATCTTCGCAACCGCAAATCGCTTCTAAAAAAGGGGGTTTCAATGAAATTATTAATATTTTATTATTTATAAAAAAAAATCAAAGTTTCAATATAGTCCGATGTTCTCCAAATGTTGCTAAATCCGTCATATATTTCATTATAAAGATCGAATCTATACTTTCTTAATTATACTCATGCAAAATAACGTATGATTTAGACGTTTCTACATGTATATCCCCCTTAAATTAAGTAAATAGAAAATGTTGAAAACTAAGAAGCTAATGAACCTCCTTAACCTATCGTTGTTCACATCCGACGAAAGTAGACCCAAAAAGATAAAAAACAGCGAAAGCTTCTCCCATTTAGGTTAGCCGTCGTCGCCCGATGTTAACAAACTCAACGAAACGCTCAGCATAAAGCACTGGCCATTGGCTGGAGATCGTCGCCCCGGGCAATTCGCCTCGAGACGTTTGTTTCCGTCGAAATAAACCCGCAGGACAGCGAAGATTAGTGCGTCGCGGGGCTAATGCCGGTAAAAGGCGCGTGCGCGGGCGCTTCCGAAATCGAGTCGAGCGGGGGCGCCATAAACAAGTGCTTACCGCAATCTAATGCGTCTGTAATGGCTCGCGCCAGTATCTCCCCCAGCAGTCCCACTTGCTGCCGCGATTTAATTACTATGTAAATGTCGCGTCCCCCGGCACGCCCCCCACCCCGCCCTCGGACCGCTGTCGCCCGATGTCCTTAATTACTTTAAACGTTATTATGGCCCACCAACTTTCGTCCTCGCTCCATCTCGGCTCGAACTCGAGCTCTTCCCACCCCGAGCGCCCTCTGTTCCCTCCACCGAGTGTATTCTACTCCATTTCGCTTATAACCCCCCCGCCGCCACTGATACTTTCTCTCCTACTTCGCTCTCATCTTGTTTTCCACTTGCGTGCGTTTGCATGTACCGCGCGTACACGCCCCAACATGTTCCCGCCAATTCCGGGAGAATCGCTAAACGAGGAAATCAGATCGCAGGGGAGCAGTGGTGGGGCGCATTTTTGAGGGGTGGAGGACTTTCGAATTACAGAGGTTTCGAGCTCTCGATTGGATCTTGGGTAAATTAAGGAGATTTAGAGAGGGAGTGAGTGTATTTGAATTCTTTGGCCCTTAAGTGACCGTTGGAAAGATAGACGTTGGATTTGGATGGTCCTTATGGTGCAACCATAAGGAGAGTTAAGTACCATATAATCAAATTTGTTTAGAAAACTAACTGAGTTACCGGAAATTACACTTCTTTGCTTGTTCGAAAAAGTTAGTTTTGTTACAATACTAACAAAACTAACAAAACTAACGAAATTAACAAAACTAACGAAACTAACAAAACTAACAAAAGTACCACAATTTTAACCTTTTTAGAAGTCAAAGTAGGTAATGTTGCGCAATAAAATCCAAAAATGCACGGAATAAAAACATCTGAACAATTTTACCAAACTTTTCGGCAAACCGAGGATATAACGACAGCGTTCAGCTTTTTTACCAAACTGTTTT
>JABFPB010002853.1:0-18763 GCA_022817645.1 Ceratoteleas bidentatus | reverse complement strand
ATAAAAACATATAGACCTACAATTTCTAATAGGAACTGATAGAATCTATATATATTCCTAGTTACTACAATATTACTGCAATATTTAGTTTCAACATTCAATATTCCCACAACATCCCTATAATATTCGATTACCAAGAAAAAATATTTTTACAATATTCCACAAATATTCACCGCCAATAGGGTACTATTTACTTTATGTACAAGTTCCAGCGCCTTGGTATATAAACAAATATATAAAAACAGCTGTAATAAAACATAAACATTGTGTCTCATTTATTTCACCCCGAAATTCCTTAAATATACGTTCCAAAATCTATGTTCACTGCTCAAATTTTCCAGTCTACCTGCATTGTCCCTCACATAACCTCAACCATAATCTAATTCCTCAAACTGCTCCTCAACAGCTCCATCTATAAGTCATTCCACATTTCTCTCCAATATTATGTCTCACTTCCTGCCACACTTTATCCCAACGGCTGTACAAAAGTACCCAGTTACAAAGTCCATTAGAACTAGGCCTATTTGTATATATGCGGTTTTTCACAGTTTCTTTTTCACATATTGTATAGGATTTCTATAGAGTTTCTGATGCCCATATGGGATTGTTTATTCATTTTATTTGTATCTATCTTTCGTAGCTCCATGTGATATTAAGTCCTAGTGTCAGCGCGGTGGTGGACATATCTAATGGGTCCTAATGGAATTTTTTAATAGGGTGCCAAAAGTTTTCCGAGACCCCAAAACATCCGTCCTTAACCCTTCTATCCCACCTTCCCCCACTCATCTTTATTCAGCACTCGCTCTGTTTTCGACGCGAAAAAAATGCCGCCGCCGCGACGCTCGTAATGATGACTTCAGCCGCGTATTAATCGGTGCCACGGAACGGTTCCGCGTCACGCGAACTAAATGACAGAGGGACACGTTGGCGCGCGCCAACCAGTCGCGTCGTTTCTCTTTCGGTAATTCCGATGGGCGTTCGCATTAACGACACCGCGATGATACTTGTGCGGGCACGGTTGTCTCGGCATTGTATGGAAATGAGCGAGGCTGGGCGACAATGACTCGGGCCCATTATCGGGCCCCTCGGCTCGTGGCCCGGGTACGCGCGGCACCACCCCCCGGACACTTACGTACCACGTATCCATACATTAACATGTCATCAACTGTGGCGGAGCGATCGAGCGCCGTAAATCATCCGCGGCACGGTGACGCGGCCGTTTCTTCGGGCCCGTGAAATCGGGCCCGAAAAAAAATTTCGCGGCTTTCTTTTTCCGCCCGTGTTTCCGCTCAATCGACCGAAACGCCTAATAGAATCTCAATGCTGGAGCTGACAGTCGCACTTTCGAAATTATCGCGTGAATAATGGTCTGAGAAGGGGGAAGGGAAGCGGGGGCGTCGATTTTGGCCATGAGGCGAAAGATCAGGTGGGTATCGTCACCCTTCCGGCAACAACAAATCGGGGAGGAGTCGAAACTAACGAAACTAACGAAACTAACGAAACTAACGAAACTAACAAAAGTAACAAAACTAACAAAACTAATCAAACTGACAAAACTAACAATTCGTGGAGGAGTCCGCCTTAAAAGTAACGGCATCGAATGGTAGAAAGTCAAGCTGACTGATTGGGGCCTGATTTTGAGATTTGAGCGTTCTTTCTAGTGAGTTAATTAGTTGAGCCAACGGTCTATTAATTAAGTTAACTGTTAAGTGTTTGTGCAGTAGCAGGATGGCTTTCGAATCATCATTTGTTAACGTCAGCCCGAGGTGTGCGGGACATGAAAAGTTAACTTGAAATGGGAATCCTGATCGCTCTCGTTCATTTTTAATCGGGCCCAATTATGGTTTCTAATAGGACACAGGCGGTATTATGCAGCTGTAATAATTATTCAGTGTAATAATTATGCAGCTGCACATGTTCATCAACCCAGTTTTCCTCGCTTTTTGCTTCGTCAATCATTGAAACTAATCGCCTGACAAATTGATTCCACAATTCCTGAAGAAAATTCATTAAACCTATCGGATTATACAGATCGCGGGCAAAAATGAACCCGTCATACTTTATCCTTATTTTAAATCGGCTCGCCTACAAGTCGAACTTTAATTAAATCATTCGGTTGCGGCTTCCTGTTTTTAATGACGCGTCATTTTCCAAACCCTCGACACCGCCGCGCTAACAGGATAGGATGCAGAATCTCCGAAGGCGTTACCTTCGCAAGTGTTTTCGCCCTCGAAACATCGCGGCTTTTTTCCTCTGCGAAAACAATCGCCCGAAAATAGCCACTCGAAACAACGTGCCAATCGTCGCCGCTTTCCGAACCCGAAAACTAAATTCCTTGACCACGTACGGCGCATCAGCAAACACCAGACCCAAATCATCATCCGACTCCGAACCCCCCTTCCCCCTTCAATATTTCAAAACCCTCCGATCGGTAAATTGCTTTTGCATCAAAGCTTTGCCTCGCGCTGATTAAAACGAAACAGAGCAAAACGCACGGATAGAGGGACCCGGGCAAAAGGACCAAAAACCGGACCAACAAGAGCAAATCGCGTCCAATTCATATTTCAATTCCAATTAAAAATTATCACTCGCGCAAAAAAGCGCGTCCGCCACGATTCCCGAATGCTAAAAATGCGTTCGTTATATCCCGAATCGGCGCCCTTTTTCCCCTCGCGCCTCTCTTTCCTCTCCCCTCTCTCTCTCTCGCTCTCCTCCGTTCGCGTTTTTTTCCTCTCGCACCGCTCGCACGAATTCCGCGGCTATCGCGAAACCTGTTTAACATGAGATTTCACACTCGATCTCCCTCGAATAACCGCAGCGCGATGGTGGTAACGAATCGTTTCGGTCGCTCTGCACGGGGAAATTCGGATTTTTCATTCGGGGCTCCGGGAGCTGGTTTCGACTCGGTCAATATGACTCCGGGGGTTGTTTGGCGCACCTACACAAAGCCAGTGCCGACCCTGTACCCAGTATAGATAGATACGCGAACGACGTGGCGTAGGAAGAGGCGGATTGGCAAACCGGTCACGTAGTGCCCGGCGATGAATGGACCCGCCGAGTCGAGCCCAGAGCCGGGAATTGGCTACTGGGCATACCGCCGACCACCTACCCCACCGCCAGCCCGAGCCACCCCGCGCGCCGCAATCGCCAAGAGGTGCTCAAACCGACCGACTTGCCGGCGAAAAATTCATTTCGGAGCGGATTCTCCGGCGACGAGAAGCTGTAACGAAGAGAAAAGGCAATTGCGAGATGGTTCCTTAGATGAAAGAGTAAATTTGGAACGGGCGATGTTTCGTTATTTGGGATATATTGGAAAAAGAAAGTGGGGGGAGTGGAAGAAGGTGGGAGATATTTCGGGAAGAAGGTGGGGAGGGTATGGGTTCAACGGGTCCTTGGAGGGTTCAGGTTGGAGGTGGATTGTGGCAGGTCAGCTTTAAAGGATAGACTGCTGGAGCGTCATCGATTTTGGTTTCCAAATGGTCGCAGGTTCAAGTTGAGGAGAAATATTTCGAGGAATGATTTGGAGTTAGGTTGTAGAATATTTTAGGTTAAGATTAGGATAGAGTAAAGTTAGGGATCTTTGGTTCGAGGAATGTTGGATTTAGAAGTTGGATCGTTAGTTTTGTTAGTTTTGTTAATTTTGTTAGTGTTGTTAGTTTTGTTAGTTTCGTCATTTTCGTCATTTTCGTTACTTTCGTTAGTTTCGTTAAATGTGATATGGTTTAGTGTTTTGGAAATGTGACAGGACAGACCACATATCTTCAGCCGAAACTTAATTAGACAATTTTACCGTTGCAATTTACGTCCTAAGATTATAAATTATTACTTCGGACCGTGGCACCGAAATGTATCACCGCCGCCCCCAATATATCATTTTTCCACTACATTTTCGATCTGATAACAATTCCGATGCTTAACGTTTCCGAGCGCCACGCAGTGGCTATCATTTCCAGAAATATTTCACCGCGGAAGCGCAGTTCGTTTTATCATTCCTCTTCAAAAAATGATGCTGACTCCCAAATTCCCCATCAATCATTCCCACGGTTGCCCAAACAATATTAACAATTCGCAGTAGAAAAAGACTCCATCCCGTTCCTTTGCGATTCATCAATTTAAATTCCAACTTTCCTCGGGAACTCAATCAATAGTCCCCGAAGAATAATTCCCTTAACTAAGATTTCGGCAAATGTATTATTACAGCGCGACGGCCAACTTCCAGACATGTCTTCTTTAATCGCGAAACTTTTCCAAGTGAAATTACTTTTTGCCTCAGTCTTAGCATTTTAATTCGTGTAAATGCCTAGCCGGAAACTCCGTAACTTCGTCCCGCACGACTGCTTCCCGAAGATCGGCCGGTCTGCCTTTTTTCTCAAAATTTTTTTAGATTAGGCGGAAAAACGGAACTCACCGCATAAAACCCGCTAAATGTCATTCGAAAATCAACCGGTTGCGAAAAATAATACTGTGTAGTAACGCGACAGAAATGGTGGAAAAGCGATTAAATGTTATGGAGGCTCTAACTTCATCATTTATTCAAATCGATCGACCGAACATATTAGACGCCACATCGGCTCACTTGTTTTCATAAATCGAACAGCCGTACGCACAGTAGCGCCTACTTACCTGCTTAATACGACGGCAGCGCGCTGATAAAACTTGTTCCGGCGCAAAAATCTAGGCGCGCCGTAACTCCGGGTTAACAAAGTATCCTTATCTGCAAAAAAACGGATCATCGGAAATGCCGATCAGCTCGAATCACCCTTACCGAAAAATACTACAGGGAACTACAAGAAAAGTCATTATGTGACTGCAAGTAATTATTGGTGGTTACTACAAAGCCAACGGCATGATTATTTTACACGGAAAAAACTGGGCAATACTGACTACCCGCGTTAAAAGTTCCTGGCAAATCCATTGAAGGAAAAACTCTACGGAATTGTCAGGAAATGTGTCAGCGATATTTCCAGGGTAGCTACGGACATTTCCGGACAGGGAAAAAATGTATTCTCAACTGGAAATATCCAAGTAAAAAACGGAAATATCCTGGAACCCAAAGGAAATGTCCGTTCTGCCAGGCCAGATTTTGAGCGGAATATAAAAAAAATAAATAAAAATTTTAAAAAATACTTTTGAGAAACTAAATTATTAAACCGACACTGAGACTTGAACTGCCCACCCCACTGTTCAGTTAGCAACCGAATGAGTTACCACTGAGCCAAAATGGCAACCTTGACTTTTACTGTATATTTGATATACGTAAGTTGCGTGAATCGACGTAAATTTCCATTAAGTCCCAGGAGATTTCCATAGAAAAACTTGAAACCTCGATGTAAATTTTCTAATTGTCCACGGAAATATCCTGGGACTTATTGGAAATGTACGTGGAGGTTCACGTAACTTATGTATATCAAATATACAATAAGAGTCAACGTTGCTGCATTAACTCAGTGGTAACTCGTTCGTTAACTGTGAGGTCGGCAATTCAAGTCCCGGTGTTAATTTAATAATTTATTTTCTCAAAAGTATTTTTTTTTATTATTACTTTTTTCGGGCCAAATTTTGGACGGAACTGAACTGACAGAACTGAAATTTCCATTGGGTTCCAGGATATTTCCCTTTTTTTCTGGATATTTCCAGTTGAGAGTACTGCTTATTTTTTCCTTATCCGGAAATTTCCGTTGCTACCCTAGAAATATCGTTGACACATTTTTGGACAATTGCGTACAGTTTTTCTTTCAACGGAATTGTCAGGAACTTTTATGGCGTGGCGTTATCATTCTAGTACTGACGCAGCACTGGCAATTTGGTACTCTGTCAATTTCCCACTGGGTACCTACGGTTTTCATCTATGGTTACTACCAACACTGCAGTTACTACAGATATCCCAAAAGCAACTTCTGAATCTTTTGGAGTAACCACTTATTGTTTGAAATATTTTTAAAAATGTGTGTATTTTTCCGTAAGGGCGGTCGCGGAATAATAAGACTTTTTGTCGATGTTTTACATCTAAACGGCGCGACTTTAAAATTATTGCGGTCAATTAATTGACTACGATTCTACGGGGCAAATCACATTTTTGGGCAATCCATCTTGGCGTTGCTCGATGACAGACTCGTTGTCACCCTCGTATCCGCGTACGCCGACCAAAATACGTACTCGTGACTCGTGTAATATAACCAGGGCCTGCGTACCCCTTTAGGCAATCTAAAGCAAGCCTCTGATCTGCCATAAAGTCATTTCATAAGCCATCCCGAGGGTTAACCATCCCCGCGCGAGTGTCGAATTTTGAATGAAATGCGATGCAACAAACTCGTTTCGGCGTTGCTTTGCATCAGAATGGCAGTTTGTTTTTAAGGCGACGCTTTTTGCGATTGAATTCGGGCGGTGGGTAAATATTGAAAAACAGGTTGGAACGAATGTAAGCCTCGTGGATACGGCTCTTTGAATAATGCAGGCGGGCGAAGTGTGAAAGTGGGTTTCGCCGAACATTTTATCAACGCGCGGCTTTATTGGAAAGATTGTAATGTTGTAATGTTAGATTTCCGAATTGTTTCGAGGAAATGTTTCGAGAGGCGGATGCTCACTGTTTTTGTTCGCCGCTTTTCGGAGTGAATGCGAAACGAGTTTTTGCCTTACGATTGTTTGAACAATCGGGCGCGATGCGATTTTGGATAATCTTGTGACGACAAAACAGGACAGAAACTGTTTTACGATAAAACAGTTTCTGTCCTGAATTTAACACACATTATGGCGTTTTGAATGTTAACGAAACTTTAAATGGTAAAACACTTCGAGATGTGTTTTATCGTAAAACGCAATGACTATATGAAACTTTTACAAACTGTGTAGAAGTTAATGAATTCAGATGGATTTAGGAACGGTTTCTTATGAAATGACATATGATACATTTTCTGCTCGGAGATGAAAAAAATTGACACTTTTTACCTGTGTATTCAGCGTCGAAGACGTTTTAGGCAATTTGTTATCTTTCTTAAATTATAAAAACGAAACGGAATTCATGCTCAACAAATGATTCTCTAGAAAAAAGATAGTAAATTCTATAATTTACAGATGCAAATTTAAAGCAAAAAAACGATATTATATTTGCACATCATCACGCCTTTTTTCAGTTAACGTAAAAACTTTAAAAAATTAGTCATTATTCTAATACATTTTAGGTTCAACAATCTGACCTGCTACTGAACGACGAAAAATAAAACCCTTTCTCCAAAAACTAGTACTTAACCTCAAATCCGAACTCAACTTAGAAAACCCTTAATCAAAGTTTACAGCGCCAAAACGCCTTTGCATACTCCCCTCATCCTTGAATTAAATCGGAAAACGACCCATAAAGTCAACTTGATAATACCCAACAAAAAGTCGCTGACGCGGCTCGAAATCATCAATTATTTGTTGGCCGCGACGATTATTAAAGGCGATTGAAAAAAACGGGCCGCGCACTAAAAAGTCCTTGATTTTCATCAGCTACTAATGAACCGGCATTCTCCGGCACGCTGCGCCGTCGTAAAGGAAAACGCGCGTCTCCCCCGGCCCCTCGCGAATTATAAAAATTAAATATAAATCAAACGCGCTGCCAGCGGGCACGCCAAGCGGCGAGCCCGCTCGTCGAGGAAGTCAAGGGGCCGCGAAAAAAGAAAAGAACAACCCTTTTGTTAATTACGTATCGCAGATGGCGACTATTGCTCACAACTTTTCGAGCCACGTCTTGGCCCCGGCAACTTTTTAAGGTCGCTCCGATTGCCCGCGATTTAGGGGCACAACTGGCCAACGCCGGCACTGATATGGGGAAATGAAACGACGGCTTGTAAAATAGTTTATCAACTATAATTTCCAAGTTACTACAGCGTTAAACATTGATCCGTACAATCTACATCGTGTTAATAATTTTGCTGCACGTGTGCCGTTGGCAGAAACCTCCTTAAAAATTCTCGCGTTGCGCCGTCGCATGTCCGCCGCAACCTGCAACAAACGGGAAAACAAACATTAATATACACAATTTGCACGGTCAAGTTTCTGTGTGTATTTGGTGTATGTGTGACTTAACATGTTCAAATGAGAAATTTTTTCGTCAAGTTTCCTATTTGATGAAAAATTGTTTAAAAAATTGTAATTTCTTTAACTAGCAAAAACCAGGAATTTTCCACTTGAAAATCCCTGACTGGCAAAGTGGTAAAATTCCGCAAGCGAGCCATCAATTTTGTCGTCCGTGTCACGTTTTCATAAATTACCCGGCCGAGGTACGAGGTGCGCGCAAAACGTCAAACAAAACGGGTCGTTTTTTCGTCGATTATCTATTTGGCTACCTGCGCAATGTATCTTTAACGTGAAATCTATTCGGTGGGACGCGCAAACGACGGAGAAGAGAGTTATTAATCGGATACACGATAAAGCAATGTTCTTCCCCGTTCGGTGTCTGGCTCGGACCCCCTCCGGCTTGTTCCTTAACATATGGTGCCACGCGACTTTTCTCTCCCCCTGTGCTTACACGCGAGTACGCGCAAGTCGCGTTTCGTGCGCGATTCTTGCGGCCAGATATCGTGAAATAAAATACAGAAGGGCCGAGAAATTATCTGCGGATACGCGGAATACGGCGTCGCTTCCTTTTTTCCTACTTCGCTCGTTTTTTTCTCTCGTTGCGCCCCATTCGACGGTCACTCGCCGCACGCGAATTTCGACGTACAATTATCGTCCGGGGTGAAATTATGATGGACGACTTGATAATGCGGGATTTTGTCGTTGTTCGAGGAAATTTATGGCCGCGCGTTCGGTTATGGCCGGCGCTCGTCTTTTTGGGGGACGTAAAAAATGGTGCCTGGCCGGACGAGGATGTAGAAGTTTGGAAATTTTCAAGAATGCCGTGCCGGGGTCATTAATTAGAAATGATATTCAAATTTTAATTGGCATGTTCTTCTTAGATTTCGAGGCAAAATGAAACGAACGTCCGGAACGCGGCGCCGGATCCCCGTCTGATTTATAAGCGCCGCTCTGCTTATTTTTTTCGCCGCTTTCCGTTCCGAAACCGCCCAACGGGATTCGGCCCCAAAATTCGTCCCGAGGATAGTCCAGTACGAATTTTGGGACCGAACAAATTTTCGTGATCAACTTGAAATTACTTGCGTGGCCTTTTTTTGCGTTTTCAAAACCAACAAAATTTCAAGATCAACGAGAAAATACACAAAAAGGCCCCCGCAAGAAATCGTTCCTCAACCTCAACTCCGAACCGACTCGGAGGCCAATTATTCGGCGGAATTCGACTCCCACGTGGCTCGTTTTTGTCCTAGACGCAATGACGCTTCAGAACTAGTCTTTGTCCGAAAAGCATGTTCAATGACGTCGCGCGTCTGACGAGAGAAGTCGGCCGCAAGTGGGCGACGACTTTTCGTTTTGTCCGCTCGGGTTTGCCAAACCATGCTTTTTTCTGGCCGGGCATTCGACCGGACGCGAATGCCTGCCTGTGATCTCGGCGGTCCTCCGTTCGACTTGTTTCCTACGTCGTGTCGATGGTGTATCGTGCAATGTTTCGCAATTTTTTTCGCCTTTTACACCACGAGAGTGAGTATGAGCCCGCTATAGGCAATAAGGGCTAACAAGGCGATTACTCATGCCTCCCATAAGAAGAAGTTACAAGCGGGTTCGAAGGTTTATTGCGGCAAATGGCGAAATTTGTACCTTACTAACGATCGACTCCGCTTGCACTATATCGACTATATTAGATACCGTGGATACGCGCGCTCAATGTTTCATTGCGCTGCAAGTCGCGGATTTAAATGGCAAGGCCATATGTCTGTATTTGCGAAAACGGATCGACGGTTGTCGAGATCTTTCAGGTATCTAGGACTGGCATTTTTTTCATGCCGATTATGGATTGTTATTGTTGGTCAGTTGATAAAACTGATTGAAGTGGTTATATGGAGATACCAATTATTCGTAAAGATTTTAAGTCAAAATTGTTTCAGATGGCAAAAATGTCACACGCTGTCTACCACTTACGAAATTATCTTAATGATATTCTAATTCAAATTATCATTAGGATTAATCGTATGTACTTATGTGGTTTTTGTCAGTACTTTACCAAATTTTGTATAGAATTTTGTCTATATTTAAATGTAGTTTTCTGACAGAATATATACTACCCAAACGGAACATAGGTTTAGAGAATGTTACAATGTCGCCAAGGGATAGTTGTATTAAAGTTTAGAAAACGTCATGGCTTAGTAAACGTTAAAGTAACCATCCATAAGCGACGTTCTCTAAACCGTTCTTCTGTCTGGGTAACTAATGGTTACCCTTGTAGATGTAAAATGTAGTTTCTCTATTGGATAAAAGAGTTTCACATCAGAATCCATCTCGATGGTAAATTTGGTTTTTAAGTTTTACCATACCCACAGATATGAATTAAAAGATTTTACAAGACTTTTTTAAACTTTTTTGCTTCTCTCCAGATAATCTGCATCAGCAACTTATGAGTGGTATCTTGTCCAGTACATATTTTGCCGTACGCAAAAACAGTTGTTAATTCACCTACGGATTATTCAAACAAAACGTAAACTTTCGAAACCGCGAAAAAAGTGCAGAATTACGACCATCTTTTATCGCGAACATGCGCGTAAATTTCCTCATTTCCACTGACACCTCGCAAAAGTTCGCCTCCCGTTCGCAAACTGTATTGATTCATAATTGCCGCGTCGTAAACCCGGCGTAAAACTCGACGCGAGTGCATCACGAGAACGGCCGAGGCGCGTTTCAATATCTTCCATAAATTAAGACATTACGGTCCCATAAAGATACGCGAATGTGAAGCATTTTCCAATAAAGTCCCTGGAAATTCATCTGCGACGTAAAGTTCAAAGCAGCACGCGTTTTTCGCGCGGCGCAACGCAACTACCTCCTGAAAAAACAACCTCACTTCAGGTTTCCTAAGCCTAAACCAGCCTTCAAGTAATATCAAACTGAGAGACGAAGTTTGAATCGACAATTTCATGCCAGCATTGACAAATTATTAAAAAATTTTCGGCAGACCGATACGAGAAATTTTATTTTGCAAACAGTATTCTTAACCTTAAAATGAAGAAAACAATTTCCTCAAACTATGTCTCAACGTCACAGGAAAAATAAGACGTTGTGCTTTAAATAATTGTTTCAAACAATTATTTAAAGATTAAATAATTGTTGCAAACAATTATTTTAAGATTTAATAAATGTTTCAAACAATTATTGAAAGATTAAATAATTGATTCAAAGATTATATAAAGATGCTCAATCTTGTCAGTTTGATGATAAATACTGAGTATATTTTGTTGGCGCAAAATTCAAACTTCCTTTGCCGGTCGACATCCTCTAAATCAACAATCCCTTGATCGTTCGTAACTCATTCATCTTCGGAAAACGCGGCTTTTTCAGTCCGACTTTTCGGATGTAGACAAAGCGCTACACATTGCTCATTTCCTTCGCATAATTACGTAACAATCTCTAAAGTTGTAGCTCAACGGATCGAAGGATGTGGTAATTCGCTTTACAGTTTATATCCAGTTACATCGAGTTAGCTCGTAGTTGTATAGGTCGAAACGTGCCAATTGCGACAGCGCGTAACGAACGAATCGTCGACGCTTCGGCGATTCGTTCGGAGCGTTTTACTGGCGCCTCGAATGCGACTTGAATTATGGCCGGACCGGCCGCTAGACGCGCCCGCAAACTCGAATTCTCGCGGCGCTTTAATAAATAAAACCGAGGGGTAACTGATACTGTTAGCCGAGCGAAATGTTAAGGCCGCCCATGTTTCGCAATGATCCGCAAGCGCGGCGAAATTAATTTTAATTGAGTTCGGCTTTATTGTTGGGCGCTTTTTATGGATAGTAATCGAATTGAAGTTGCCATTAAGAGTTGCGTAATGATGGTTTTATCGAGGACTATGGGTATCCGACACGGCGCAGCATGCAGCTTTTCGTTGTTATTAAGGAATAGCTTACAGTGAAGTCTTCTTGCCAGATTTTGAAGATTTTGTCAGAAGTCTATTAAATATTATTCTACTTAATCTTGGCGTCGACAACTAACGACTGTCTTGATAAGAGTCAAATAAAATGAGAGTAATCAAACTAGAGTCAAATGTCCTTTAATAGAGAATTAAATCCCTAATTTATTTTAAAACTACATAATGAATTTCAAATTAATCATTTGGACGTTCTCAAACACATTATCTAATCGTTTCCTAAAGCCTTCAAATGCCTTCATTAAATTCAACCAACAAAACTTCCTAACCACCATCCCAAGATCCCTTTCGTTCAATTAAACCCAATTTATGGTTCCTCAAAATTCCTCACTCTCAATATCTCTCCAGCTCCCTAAAAACCGTTTTCCTCATTTCCAGCGAGGCACGTCGATCATCCCGCCAAAATTTGAAGGCAAAACAATCGCCTCAAGGCAACCTTTCCCTCAAACTCGATACGTTGTCGCCAATTTTAACATGCGGCAAAAAACGAGCAATAATTGAAGCCCGAAAGCAAACAAACAAGCGGGCACTTTTTGATTGCATTCGTATTAATAAACTTTCGGGCGACCAATGGCCGTGGAACGCGTTATGACGAAGCAATTAAAGTGCCTTAAATCGCAATCTCCCGGCCGGGGGATCCGCTATGCGAGTGATTTTGATGTCAAGAAGGAACCGGAACGCGCTGAAACGTGCCCCGTGGTATGCACGGCGCGGCCAGGAAACTGCAATTTCGCAAAGTGGGTCTTATAGGTGGGTTCGCTTTTTATCCCGGGGTCAAATTTGCGAGGCGGTGCACTCTCGGGACCTAACCTAAGGTATGGCCGAGCGCAGCCGCGGGCCACGGCCAGCCAGGCCAGAGGAAGGTCTAATTAGATTTTAAGTGAGAAATTGAGCCTGCCGGCAATTTTAAGGAAGCCGAACGCCGCCCTGATTAATATCATTATACGCTTGCAAGCGTTGCTCGGTCTCACCCCCCTGTGCCCCTCCCCCGGAGGAATCCGGCCGCGCAAAAAAATAACAATTTGTCGAAATAACGCAGGTACGTGCTCGCGCCGAATAACACGGACGATGAAAAAGAGCATTGCGCTTTTTCGGACTGGCGATAAATATTGTCAGGATAATAGCCGGTTGGTGGTCTAAGTCTGTCAGCGAACACGCTTTAAGGAATGTTTGAGTTTTGAGGGATAAGTATGGAAATTCGGATGGGGGTATGATGCGAGTTTGCATAACGTGCAGATTTTAAGAAGGTTCCCTGTAGTATACAATACTACAGGGAAGTACAAGAAAAGTCCTGTGGTGTCTGCAAGTAATTATTGTTGGTTACTTCGAAGTTAACTACATACAGTTAACTACATACAAGTAAATTATTTATAGTAAATTGGGTACTACAGATTAGGTTTTGCGAAAAAACAATAGTTACTCTAAGTAGCTTTATAGGTACAGTAAATATTCGAACTACAGTTGCAATGGTCAACCATCTGACTTCTTCCATTGTTGCTTAACTTAAATATTATGCGTCTCTCATCGTAGGCCCTCTACTAAAACTCAATTTACGGCGATTGTCGGTTTCAAATGTAATGTAGTAAATATAGTTACAAGTACTAGTAACTTTAAAATGTTACTACTAACACTGTAGTTACTTCTGCTGCAGTTACTACAGAGATCCCTAAAGTTACTTCTGAATAATCCGGGGTAGCCACTTATTTTTTTAAGTAACTTTAAAAATGCCCATAGTATTTATCCGTAAGGGGTGGTTTAGAAGTTGAATAAATGGTTTTGGTTTGAGTTTTTTTTGTGATTTTGGGTGTCAGTGTTAGAAGATTGAAGAAATTTGAATTTTTGGGGTTATAAAAGAGGCTGGTTGGGAGCTGTTAGTTGGATATGCTAATGTGAGATATTGAGAGATAACGTGTGATTCGTGTTTGATAGAGATATTTCTGAAGTAATTAAAACAATCAGAAATATATAAATTATTTTTGCATATCAAGTCAAGCGTGTGCAGAAAACGTCTGTATTAATAATGAAAAGTGTTATAAAAGTGTGCCGTGGAATGTAAATATTTGTTCAGGTCTATTTGTCGAGATACAATTACATTAGTTTACTTCACTGACTATGACTTCTAGTCAAGTTCTAACGTAAAATCAATAGAGATTAAATATCGCTTTGCAGAAACGTGAATTACGTAACACCGTTGAAAGAATTTGCAAACTTTATCAAATCAAATTATTTTTCAAAATGAAACTACATGCCCGTGATTATGAGACAAAAAATTGTCACATGTCTCAGACCCGTCTGTATATCGATATTAATGTACAAATACGTCATAATTAGGTTACAGATGTATTTTGAAATAACATGCTCTCTTATCATTACGTAAATACCCGGATATATTTTTTATATTTCTGACAGACGCGTGACGAAAAGCAAACGAACATCGCTTCTTCATTTCGGCTTCAAGCAAATTAAATCTCTCGACTTTAATGAGACATATAAATTTCCAGCACTCCGCCAGATCAATAAATCGAAAAAAACAGCCGAAAAAATCACACGGCCAGCGCACCAATCACGGTTCACTTAACCTCGCCAAACACCTCGCTTCGCATAAACGCAAATGATATCCCAGCCGAACATTTCCATCAACAATTTAATCGTTCACTTTCTTCTTCAAAAACGAAATTGCCGGACTTCCCCGTAAAAGCCCTCCCGTGTCATTAATCTGCCTCCCTCCCATCGAGAATGGCCGTTTCAATCGCAATTTCGTGCGCAAACACTTTTTCCGCAAATCGCGCTCGCCATTAAAGGACATTCGTCTGGGCCAAACACGCGAGCGTCGCTAACACGTCATAAACCCGACACTCGGAAACATACAGGTGTCTGGACCGCCGAGTCGAGGAACTCTCGGCTGCGCTAATTTGCCATGGAATTACAATGATTACCCGTGAAAAAACGGCGGCAGAATGATTGTGATGCGATACACCGATGCGGGCATTGTACGCTCGCGCAATTTCGACAGACTAAAGGAATTAAAGACTCCAGTCGAACGGCACGTCATGGAGTGATACGTAATAATTTAGTGTCAAAAGCTTGTAGCAACGTTATATAAACGTAGATTGAAATGTAGATTGGTATCTTCCTTAAAATCTTTCTGAGAATTACATAAACGTTGCAGCAACGTTTATGCAACCATTGCAGAATTACTTAAACTTACAATGAGAAAACTAACTTAATAAAAAAATCAGAAAATTCAGTAGGGGAAAAATGTCGTATGGTGTTCTCACGGCAGTTCGTGCGGGTCGAAGATTTTTTGTCCTCCAATGTTTTAATAACTATCTAATGCTACGTTAATGACGGCTCTTGTTAGGCGTAATGACCGCGCGCACCGTTCTAACGACAAAGAACCGTGGCTAAGAGCCGCGGAGCGGCGCGATCGTTGCGTTTCAGGCGCCGGCCAAGGTCCCCGCACGATGAATATTGAAATCCATCGTTGACCGATAGATAATTACGCGAACGCGATACGCGCTGATTAATTCAGCGGGTGCTCCGCGGAGCGTTATCTCAAATCGCCGGGTGCGGGAAATTTCAGTTACGTCGCGGCCTCGTTAGGACGGGGCTGCGGGCAGTTGAGGAAGGGCAGTTGGTTTGGCCTTTCGGCCTTGCGAAAGCTACCGGAACGATTTGTTTTCAGGTTTTTGGCATGCAAAACGAGGGGTTTGACGAAGTCTGAACATTGAAGAGGTTTCTTGTGTGAAAAAGTTGTGAGAGATATGGGAAATCATACAGCAAATATAAATTTCAACAAACATTATTTGATGAAATTAATTTGCATTGGGAGGTATTTGAAAATATCGGTTTTGATATCTGAAATTAATTTCACAAATCGTAATGTCTGACATTATCAGTTAACTTCTACTCGTTATCAGTTTTGCTAATCGCCTGAATTTTCCATTTAAAATGAACGACTTTGACGTGGCAGCTGTCTCCACAAACTGCAAAAAGACATTCTTCGACACATGCTCATTTTCAAGTATGAAATCTCCGTATCGCTCCTCAGTATGTAAACAGTTGAATCGAACGAAAGAAGTCTGCTTCACTCCCACCCAAAAATCCTCTCCGCCATACTCTCTCGAACCTAAATCTCGCACCCAAAAATCAATATCTCCAAAAAGGCTTTCAACTCCTCCCTAACCTCGCACCGTTTCCTTCTAACACGTTCCTTCCCCCAAAAAAGCGAACGTCCCATCGAACCATATGTCTAGCTGAAAAATGCGCAACACAAGCTGGGACCCCAGCAGCGCAAGGGAAAGCCCTTGTTTGGCATTAAAAACTCGACTCATCTTACTTTTCCGTCTTTGCATCAGTCATCGGCTGACGGCCCTCTAATCCTTTCTTCCGTGAGAGAGCGATACCGGCGTGCGAACTCAGGTGTCCAGTCGTTTGACAAGCCAACGAGACAAAACTTGCGAGACCGTTGGCGCGCCAGCTGATGATTGACCTGGCATTTGTGTTCACGTGCACGATTGTCCGCGCGCTCAAAAACACACCCTCCCAGCGGCCAACGGCCATCCTGGACCGTTTGAGGAAGCTGCGCGCGAATGCGTGGCTGAACTTGATTCCGAAACAGGATCTCGATCCAGTTTGTGCAAAAGGAGGAGAGCGCGTTCGACATAAATTTCGAAGCGCGCGGAAGAGGAACGAGCGCACGGCTGATTTGGTAATAAATCGGCTGGGTACAGGCGTTTCGGCCGGAGAACAAGCCGATCGGTTCGCTCATTAGCGAGGCTTTCCCTTCTATTTCCCGCCGTTTTTCTGCGCCGGCCATTACGAAAAACGTCGGAAACGCCGCGCACCCAAATTATAGAGTTTACGGCGGCACAATGGATTTAGGAGAAAACGCGCTTACGAGCCCAAATTACACACTCCGACTTTGACATTACGAAACGTCCCGGCCTCGTATGTGAGTTTTTACTATTCACTGCTACTCCGAAGAAAAGGCGAAGCTTTCCTCGCACGGCCCGAACAAAGACCGCCGCGGACCACTTGACCTCATCTTCAGAAACCGAATATTCGGCCGAAAATGTAATGCTCACACGCATGACTAGATGCCCGAGTAGGTTAGGTAATTCGTGGCGTCATGATACAGCGTGAAACTTCCTCTTGACAAGGGTGAGAGGGAAGGGTGTAAAATGAGAAGAGGACCAGTGGTCCGGTCGATGTGACCGGCTTTGTGACCGACGGAGACGCCACTCGGGCCAGACGGAGAGGCACAATGGTGCCTAAGTCCCGAAGGCTAGAAGTCCTAGGGAATCCGGGCGAAACCGGTCGGGTCGGATCGAAAGCACCCGCTGACCGGTCTGCGTTCCTCCATCTGACTCTCCGCGTTCTATCTCCCGAAACGCGCCGGCTGCTCGAGTCGAAATTTTACGCGCTTTTCGTCGAAGGTTTCACTGGTTGACTGAAAAAAGTTCAACGTCATGGTGTACAGATACAAAGACAAACAATGGTATGTTTGCATACAAATCGAATGTAAACAAAGGATTGTTTACTCATCCAGCGAATGTAAACAACGGATTGTTTACTCATCCAGCGAATGTATACAAAGGATTGTTTACCCATTCATTAGTGTAAACAAAGGATGTTTACTCATTCAGCGAATGTAAACAAAAGATTGTTTACTAATTCAGTGAACGTAAACATACTTCGAAAAAAGTAGGCAAATATCGGTATGTTTATACACAACTGCGAGTAAACAAAGGCTTGTAAACAAAGTACCCAGAGAAAGTAAACATCCTGCAAGAAGTATGTAAATACTCGTATGTTTGTATACAAAGGACATCCAGTAGGTAAACGCGTGAGGATTAGTGCAGATACATTTTTCACACATTTTCCTTTCCACTCTGCTTCGCTATCTCTCGAAATGGTTTAATGGGGAGATAAGATGCGATAAGGGTCTAGAACCTGACCAGCGCCTCTAAGATTAAAGCAAATCAAGAGCGTGAAACGGGTCTCTTGATCAAAACAACCGATCGTTTTATAACCAGCTCCATCCCACCTCAAGCTGCATCCCTACCACATCTGACTGTGCAAATAATGAATCAGACTGGAGCAAATCGAACCCGCACTTTCAGATTTCCGGCAGATCGCGGCGACAACCGTCGACTTGTCGTCCAGAATCCAGTCACCGTGGCCAATGACAAATCACCGACAGATGAGCGTAGCTCGGCCATTGTCGGGGGCTCAGTCAGCAGTTAATGACGATCCCCTCGCTCGTTCGGGAATCAATCTGTCAGCTAGGCGAAATTTGAGAAAGACCTCAAAACGCTTGCAATCTCCCCCGGAGGCGTGAGCGCAAACGTGCCCGTCCCCCCGCACAAAACGGATCGGAAATCGATAGCAATTAGTATTGATTCGTCGTTTCAAGATGTGTACCAACAATGCCAAACAGTGTACGCACGCCACGGCATTCGAAAGCATTTAGCCGCGGCGCAAATTGCGTCCATATTTGTCCGGCGCTTCGGCTGTTGACAATCCGTGCTCCCTGTGCCAACAACCTTAGATCTGGTTCAGGTTGTTTGCCCGGCTCTTCGTCGAAAAATCGTCGGAACGGGTTCGCTCGCAGGATGCCAGGGAAGGGGGGCGGCGTGGCATGAGAAAGCGAAAGGAAAGCATCGAGGATTCTCGCGACATCCGAAAAGGTTCGTGACGGTCGACGCGGCCGTGGGATTACGCGTCACCTTTGGCTCGCCGCTGGGGTCCTAG
>JABFPB010002852.1:0-18763 GCA_022817645.1 Ceratoteleas bidentatus | reverse complement strand
ATTTTTATTACAGTTTCGGAAAGCTTATGATTCAAAGAATTCATTTTGATTAAAATAAACAAATTCTTTAATAGTTGGCTTTTTGCTATAACATCCTTAAACGTTATATTTTCAAAATTATATGAACTGTCATATTTCGAAAAAAATTCCGTTTAACATATTCTCTTGCGATACAGTCGACCTAATAATGTATGTGCATTTCTGTCGTTTTTTGCAACCAATAATATTATTACTATCGAAGAACTCATTTTAGAGCGAATTAATAATGGAGTAGCGTTACATGAAATCAGTAATACTCTGCATATCCACCGTTCAGCAAGAATCAGCAAGAATAATTCGAAATCAGCAAGAATAATGTTGATTTCACAAACTAAATTGTCTAAATATGGCGGCAAATTTTGATTGAACCGAAATGCGCTTATTCAGTGTTTTGAAATGCGCAGTGTGTACTTCTCAAATATATTTCTGCGCTTTTACAATGTCTTAATGTCTAAAAATGCGCTTTCACCACTCACTGTCACAGCTTCATAATTTATTTTATGTGATTTCCTTTATCGTAATTTTTATTCAAATATAATTATGAAATTGACGAAGCGAGTTGACGAAGCCACTCGCTTCGTCAAGCAAAAGTGCTCATGTTCTCATAATTGTTTCCGTCTATTATTCCAAGTGCTTAATTTTACATTACATTGTTCGTTCTACGGTAAGACAATCACCTGGCTACATATTAAACATTCATATTCTCGTTGAGGGATTTCTCCCGGCGAAATAACGACCCGAAAAACAAGAACAAATTCTTTATGAATAATAATATCGGTGCTGTGTGAATAGAAAATGACGGGCAAAGATAACTGCCGTTTAACCGGAAAGCCAGAGAAATGAATCGACTTATGACAAAATATTTGAACAAAATTGATAAATGGCGCGTCATTTTGCATCGATCCTCCTTCGAAATTCATTTACACAATGCTTCGCCTTAAAGCCGAACAAATATTACATGCGATATTGAAAACGCCGCAGATGATTTATTACTTTACGCCGGCCGTAAGTTTTTATAACGACGTCGGTTGGGCGCAGCCTCCGCCGGAGATAATCGGGGATCGAGCGGCGAAACGTAGGAATTAGCTTGGCGCGATATTTCGCGGATATAAATGTACGTATTATTTCCTGATCCAGTATTTCTTTTGGCGGAACGATCGCATGAGGCGCGTTTATCGGAAATTCTGCGGGTGTTTTAGAGGTAACGCGACGCGTAAAAGTTCCAGTCACCTCGCATGGCCCATTCGAATCCACGTCTATGCCCCATTGGACGGACGTGTATAAGTTAAGTTGTTCCGGGAAAATGTTGGAGCCTCGAAACGGCGTACTGCGAAATTCGCGGCATTCTGCGAAGATCAAGTGGAGGTCGTGAATTAAAAACGGATTGGTGCGCGTCGGTTTCAGTGTTTTTATAATTCAGTCGGCATATTCTTATTTCTTGGATTAACTGGCAAAAAAGTTTTTCAACATATTTATGGATAATTCTGAAAGACTTTCGGTGTAAAGGCACCACTTTCAAGCCATCTTGCGTTTCCCGAGTAGAATATTGCAAAGACGCGGGCATTTTTAAAATTTCAGAGCTGGCATGAGGAAATTTGAGATTAAAGAGAAGAGAGTAAATAATAAGTTTGGGTGCAGTGATGAAAAGCAACTTGTTAGTTTGTGCTCTTGAATTTTTCTGTTAGATAGCTTGATTCTAAGTCGATATTATTAGCTAAGAAAACTGAAGTGTTAACGTACTTTTTTTGTTAGAGTGTCCATTTTTTCATACATTGCGTATGTCGTATTGAATATGAGATATCGTTGTGTTGAGTGATCCCGACAGTTTATCCTGGAAAAATGATTGTTCAGAACATTCTGGATCAACGAAGACGAAGAATATCGCATGCAAAACTGATCCATACTTTTGTTCCTCGAATCCACTACGTTTTTATATTCAGATACCTTTGTATACAGTTTCGCGAAACGTGAAAAGTAATATGTTATTCAAAATGAATGGTTTGTATCTCGAGTGTGCTCTGATTTGTTCACACAAGCTTCCACGCGAATTTTTCTTCGAAGAAGAGAAGGTCTGAACAAACAATTAGAATTTAAACAATATCGCTTTCGAAAACCACCTGCTTTCAATCCACAACCTTGTTTTCACAATTTCCAGCAGTTTACAAAGTCTTGACGATTTCGAACTTTCAGAACTAAATTTTTCCCTTAACTTCCCACTCGAGTCTACTTAACTAAGAAGCTCTTACTACTTCTCTTTTTCATGTTTGCTCTCAGAATATGAGCAGATTTGTTTTTTAATATTTTCGACGTACTTTGGTAAATCCCGATTTCCTCCTTTTTCTCTGTTAGTTTATAACGTAAGTATGTCCCATTTCATCTTACTATCGGATCTCCTTTATCAGTCCATATCTTGGTATGTTAAAACAACATTGCTGGAATGCTTGCAGAGCGGCACTATTGCTCTTGAATGCTTGCTCAGAGTGTAGCAGTAAGTATCTCCATTGTTTCCCGACTAGGTCGCGACGCGAGGTATCCGTCAATACTGTTTAACGCATTTGCGTCGGTCACGCGCAAACTTGTATCACACGCGACATTACCGCTGATTTTCGTATTTTTTCCCCCAGTATCGTAAAATAGCTAAAATTACCCGACTTCGGCGGGGAATAATGAATATCAGTAATATGAACATGGAATTAACTAATCTTTCATAAATGTTAATTTTATTATCAGAAACTGGAAAATTTCTGCCATTTCCGGACGAACCTTAACCGAACAAAATTCGGAACCATTGCCCCAAAATCAAATACGGTCAAACAGTAGTCATATACCGATCACACAATGATCAGATAAAAGTTAGACAGATGACAGATATCGATCAGATAACGGTGAGCTATCGATCTGTTAACGGTCAGGTGTCGATCAGACGGCGGTTACATATCGATCAGTTACCGGTCAGATGTCGATCGGGTAGTCAGATAGATCGGATGTCGGTCAGATAAGAGTCAGATATTGCTCAGATATTGGTCAGAAATCGGTATAATAACGGTCAAAAAACAACCAGACAACGGTCAGATAATAGTCACACAGCGAACAGATACTCTAATAACATGATAAATGAATCGAAATTGATTCTATGTCGACATTGTAATCGAATCAACATCGATTCAATAACGAGAAACTTTGCAATCAATATCGATTCAATGCCTAAATGTCTGTCGGATCGACATCGAAAGGACATCGATAATTCGATGTTGATTCAATATCGATTCGGGCTTAATTGTAGCTCGATTCCATGTCGACGGCTCAATATCAAATCGATGTCGATTCATGCTCGATTCCAGATTAATTTGTTGTGAACGATTCAATGTCAAAACGACCTCGATTAAGCTTGATTTGAACTGGAATTGAATTTTAGGTTCAATGAGAAATGGAACTCTAATCAACGGAACTCTAAACATTTTTGAAAAATCATTTTCTCTGACATGAATGTAATTTATACACTACAAAGATGTCTTTCTTCAAGATTTTTTTGGTGAAAAGACATGAAAAACGTCTTAAACGAAGATGTTTTTCTATAAAAAAGACATCAAAAGTGTATAAATATTTTTTACGAAGTCAGTTTGTTTTCCCAAGTAAAAAGTATTGTTATAGCCTGTAACTATCCCGACACTTCAAGGATTCAGTGAAAGCGGTCTTTTGATTCCAGTATTTGTCTTTGCGTGATGATCGAACAAACAAACAAACAAACAAACCAAACCTAAATAAACATATATAATATTTATATATTAGTAAGGATTGTCGCTCCAGCGACCAACGCCATCGTTATACGCTATTTAAGCATCGCCTTTTCTGAGCATCTGTCTTTGTTTACGTTACACATAACCAAATACTTCGACCTTTGTCTTTCCCCGGGAAAAGGCGATCCTTACATAGCGTATACGCACAATCGAAGCTTCGTGGGCAAGTTGCTTTTAAATACATTTCCAACTGGACGTGAAATAATTTCTTCCGATTCCGAGCGATAAAGTTATTTTATCTATCGAGAGGGCCGAGGGACGAAAATCCCCACCATTACCAAATGATAAAGTATTAGCTCTTCGGCGTATATGGTGCGGAAATTAAAACAATCGAAACGCGTGTGGTATTTTGCAGGGCTCCTTTTTGGAATAAAGTTTGACAGGGAAAAAGATCAATCGGAAAGTTGGAATTTTAACGAGGAAAGTTTTTCGGGTCATTTTTTAAATAAAAAAACTTAAATCGGATCATAACTTTTGACGAATTTTTTCCGAAATTCAAAGTTTATTCTAATGCCTAGATTGAGTTCGTTTAAAGTTTGATTCAGATTTTTGGTGTATTTTATACATATATAATTTCGACAGAAAAATTCGGTTGCGGGTTGATATTTTTAACAATTTTGAATAAAAGTGATTTTTATTGTAAAAGGATAAAAAATATATGGGTTACCCTATGTAAGTAAAACTGACTTTTTGTAACAAGTACATATAATGAAAGTTGCGTCCAGATCAGAATTCAATCTCTGTTTCGAAAGTTTAAACTTTCGTCATATGTAATCGAATGAACATTCCTTGTTGGTATGCGATCAAATAATTCAGATTTTAATGTTCTTTTTTTTATCCGACTTAATGTCGGAATAATGGGAAAAAACCGTAAGAACGAATCTGATAAATCTAATTTCGGTGACGTGTGGTTACACTCTGAAACCCGGAATGAAATATTTCGTTGAAAGTTTCACAAGAACCGTGCGGGATAGTTGCGAAGTTCTGTTTCCGCGCTGGCGTATCGTCGAAAAACCTCACTTTTCGACGTTTTAATGTGTTTCGTTTTCGTGCACAACTCGTCGCATCGCCCGGCTGATGCATTTTTAATAAGTCGGCTAATTAGAGAGGACGAAGAATTATTGCCTGCAACTGGACCTGGCCATTTTCAATTATTCGGATTTTAATTAAAACTCTCGCAATATTTTCGGCGAGTTAATTTCCCCGGCACGTGTAATAATCGGAGGGGCTAAAGCTGGTGTTAATCTAAGGTAAATTCCGAGCCGGACAAAATGATCAGTTCAGTATCGATTGACACCTCCGCCAACTTGGCCGTTTGCAAGGAAATTATTCTTTGAAAGCGGTCTGAGCCTGGAATCCCGGTACAATTTAATTATATGAATGTAAATTCATAATGCGGTTTGTCTGCGAAATCGAAATTTATTGAAGAAATATTATACCGCGTATTTAGGGCAGTATGTTGATGATACGTTTGTGAACTGAGAGAAAAATAATTCGTGAGATACGTTCATTTCCGAGCTCCATATTTATGTTAATAAAAATCGCGCACAATAATATGCGCCATGTTAGCATCAATCGCAGCGCCCGAAAAAAACAACGGAGATTGGCATTAATTTCGAAAAACTTATATTTGATACTTTAGTGTTTGTCGATTTAAAATATGATTGTGAATAGATGAAGATATGAGTTAGTTGTCGATGCCAAAATAGTAATAATAGTATATTGTGCACCAAAGGAGATGGAAAAGAAAAGTTGTTTCCCTCCCGTGGTCCACACAATATTTTATGCCCCGGGGGAGTAAAAATGCCACTTTTCGAAATCGTCAAACGGATAAAGTGGCTTTTTATTCCCCGAGGCGCGTAAATGTATAAATGTAACGGCAACATTAACAATGCTCAAGACATGCGTTAGTTGTCGATGCCAAGATTGTATAATAAATGTATAAATTTAACGGCAACACTAACAATATTTATATACGTCGATGTATACGTTCTGCCATTATGCGTCATTTGTGATTTTAATTATATTTTTATTAGTCACCAAGCCATCATGTTAGTACTCATGATAATGTACTTCAGAACATCCTTGTTTTGATATGTTACATTTCCTACATTTCATGTTATTGCATGAAAATATCTATTTTCTTCATTTAATGATTTCCCAGTTAAAAAATCCATCAGAAACCATTAGATGCATATAGAAACACTGACAAAAACCGCCTGGAAACCATTAGGACTAACTTTTGTACGATTTTCACACGGACTTACAATTAAGCGCCAATAAAAGTACATGCAATTACATATGGGCTACGAAAGCACATACTAAATCCTATACAAAATGTGTCAAAGTACTGACAGAAACCGCCCAGAAAACATTAGGACTATCTATATTAGTCCTAATGGAATTTTGTAACTGAGTTTCGTTCAGTCATTTTTCGTTCCTTCCGACCGTGGACTTTCACGAATCGCTCAGCTGTCGTCGGCTCAGATTTGTTACTTCGCGCGTCGCCGATTAAAACAAGCTGATTACAAATATTCATATTGTTTTAATTTAAAAGTTAGATTACTTAAAAAGTTACCCAGGAAGAAATCGAGCCAGTATCGGCCCAGCGCTACCGACCGTCGGATGACAGTCAGCATGTAACGCGGATTGACATTGGGCCAAGCTTTGCTCGTAAAACAAGCGAATGTCAAATGTCAAAATACGAAAAATCCGCATCTGTTTTAAAACAAGAGAACGTCGAAGTTAGAAATTGGACGGTTGATATTTCCTTGTTTTGCCAGCCGACCATGTTTGGCCGACCAGCCAAACGTGGGCTGATCGTCAAACCCTGGAAATTCCGTCAGGAATTTCTTCCTGGGTAGATTATTTAAAATCGTCCGCAGTTAAAGATTTGATATCGTCGTCCGAATAGTTCGAGTGCGTCAGAAATGTATTTTATGCACCTAGGGCTTGGACCATCATTAATTATTACCGCCCTCGGGCTATATAATATACTCTTCTTCATTCGGGGCGGAAATGTGGGCATTTCCTTCCCGCTCCCTCGTAAGGAAAAATATCACGTCACGGGGGGAATTTCGATTTCTCACTCGTTTCTTATAGAACTCAGTTTCACCTCGTTCCGCAAGTTCACTCGTGAAGAAATCCGAAATTCCCTCCCTAGTGGTGCAATGTACTATTTTCGGTTATTTTTTATTTATAAAGGACTAAGTTGCGATGTATTTTTTGTTATACTTTACTGATTTTTCCTTAACCTTTTCTTAACCAAAATACTATAGTATTAGTTTATCACAACTTGATAAAATGATAAAATCAATTGATTTTATCAATTGATAAAAAATGATAACTTCAATTGATAAAATGAAGAATCATTTTATCAATGTTAAGGCCAAATCGTAAGTTTTGATTATCGACATACTGTCAATAATAATTCTAAACATCTAAAAAATTTGTAATATCACTGCATATATCACTGCATAGTGATATCAAATAGTGATATACAACCGAGCCACGGAGAGAATTTGATGCCTAATCGTTTAGTTATTTTCAAAAAATTGTATTGTTGATTGAAGCTATTGTTTGTAGAAATTTATAAATAAATTATAGCAAACTCAAACACATATTATCAAAGAAAATAATTATATTAAAAACTGAACTATATAATAAAAAATAAATAAAATAAAAAATAAAAACCTTGGCGACTCGTTTGTTAAAAGTCACAGACACGACTAATATTACCTCAATTAAAAAGTTAATCGTACACTATATACATTCATAATAAAATTAACTTTTGATGAAGCTGGATTTGCATTTTTTTCTTTAAGTTTATACAAATAAATAATTTGTGAGATTTTCACCATTTATTTTGGTTTTATTGGCTATACGCATTCAGATTATAACAATTTTATTTGATATAATCTAATAATATTATATACTTTAATTTTATTTTCCAAAAGTTTAAATTTAGCATTTTAAATGGAAAATATTAAAAATGTTTTATTTTGAAACTGAAACAAAAATATTTGCAGGCAATTTAACATACAAAGTAAACCGATATGTTTGAAAATAAATCATCGGTTTTTTAAGCGTAAAAACTCTAAATATGAAACGCTATTCGATTTCATTAGAAATAAGAGGAATTATTCGAGTTTTTCATACCGTTTTTAATAATCGAGTTAGGAAGTGCCACTTTTTCGTGCTGTTCATGAAAATAAAATAAAATTGTGTAACTTTGAATGTGTTAAAGCACATGCTACGTCGAATTTCCTGTAGTCAGTTGTGAATAATATTTGAGCCGTTGATATGTTTTGCCATGTATCAAATGGCCCTGGCAGATTGATGCCCTCACATCCGATAGTTTCGATATTACATTTCATTCATTATGTCCGCGGGAAAAATGCGTTTTACAAAATTACAACCGAACTCCGCGTGTATAGATAGATTGATGATAGGTATAAATAAACTATTAATTCCTGCTGACAACACACGCTGCGAGAAATACAGCTTTTAAAGTTACAACCTATGGTATCCAGCTTGTGATGATACACGCGTTCCATTTTGTGTAACTAATTGTCTGTGAATTTCGCAGCATGTAGATACTTGATTTTTTGTTCACGTAATAACCAAAAGGTCTTTGCTCCCCCAAAAATTTTGATTCCGAATGGAAGTTTGACAAAATATAAATAAAAACATTTGAAACTCAATTACATGCCACAATTCGTTACAGTTTTGCCGATCCATAATTCTTCTTTACGCTAGACGAAAGAATGGAAAGTATCGCACGCATAGAAAAAATGCCATTCAACCTCCAAAACGCACTCCTAATCCATCATTCAATGCGCTGTCGAATAAACCACACGGAAAAATAATTTTACCTAATTCAAGTAAATATTTACCTGAAATAGAGACAAATAAACGAGAAAGCCTAGTTCAACTGCATAGTTTAGCTGATTCAGTCAAAATTTTACCTGATTCAAGTAAACGTTCATTTGATTCAGACGTTTAAAGTTTACTTGTTCAAATTGTTTTTTCCGTGCATCCAATTTAAATTACGATGGATCATAGAAATTATTCTTAAACCAAACAGGGTGGCTTTCCAAAATACGGTACCTTTTATTCCACAACCTATTTTCATCTGCGATAATTTCCTGTTATTTTCTACTGTATACACGATAAACCTAATGCGACATTTCTGACATGACGCGTCAATATTTCAGAATTGAACTTCATTCTATTCCAGCCGCTTGTCGACCCAACGCCAAAATAATGTCGCTCCAACATTCTACAACCAGTACCGAACATTTTAGTTTCCTCCGTCCCCTAAAATCAAAACACTATATTGACCTTTCGTCATCACTCCTGCTTCCAATATCGCAGATCCCCGTCTGCGTTTCGCAATCGGACGTTATTTATGTAAACCGTACATAAATTGCAAGTTATTTGTCCGCAGTAATTGATCACGTGACGACTAAGCGAGTTGCTTGGTCGAGCGTTTGATTGCGTCAGACGCGCTCGACGACCTTTTTGCCGCAAGTGCAGCCGGCTCCTCCGTATCCGGCAGTCGCATTAAGAGTCTGAAATATGCACAATTATTCGATCATTATCGAATATCGATTTGACGCTCTGAATATTAATCGCGTAATGCCATTAATTTATAATGCGTCTATCGCAAGCTCTCCACCGCTCAGACAAATACACATATCGGCTTGCATACACACGCACACATGCGCACCCTTAAAACCGTGAAAATCAGAGACGCGTTGACGCATAATGGCCGCGAGGCGACAAATTAATCCCCGTAATTCGCAATCACAGTGTTGCCGTGAAATATAATAATCTCGGGTTACGAAACGTCGACGCGGAACCGTCGGAAGCGGAATTGTCGCGAACGCGCTCAAAAGCGGCTCGTACGTCTATGCAGTCCATTAAACATAGATAGAAATACCGCATTGCCGTGAGCCGACGTGCAGAAACGTGCAGTTGCGCTGCGAACCGGCACCGTCTACTGCATTGGTGCCATGTTGGTAGAAGTGGCGGTAGCCATGGACGCGTTTCCGCACAATTCCCTTCTTGTTGCGCCGCCTCGACGGTCCGAATCCCAGGCCAGGCGATCACGCGCCGATAACCCGTTGGCAAGCGTCTGAAACTGAAAAGAATCTGTGTAAAATTACACAAGTTTTATACCATTTATCATTTGAAATTTAAACCTCTTTATATTGTCGGTATAAAGAAAACCTTGCATAAGGGTTTATTCAATCATATCTAACAATTCATATCGCATTCTGTGGAAAGCTTCGTCAGTTCCCTGTTTCAAGACAATATGGTGATAGTACATAAACTATAATATACATATATCAGGTGGATTTTTATACATAAAATATACATTATACATATAATATACATTTTCGTCAATATGATCGTCTATCAGCGTACTGCAAGCTGGGAAATCTATCGAGAGAGATTCATAATTTAAGGTACCAAGTTTACACTTATATGACAAGTACCCTAGTAAAAATTGAGATTATGCTGAGATCAGGGCTGATCAGCACCACTTCACCTGATCAGAAACTCATCAGGCATCCATATCAGGCCCTGCCTACCGATGTAACGGTCGGAACTAATGTGGGTATGATGAGGAATACTCATCAGACTCTTATTGTGCCGACAAAAGTATAATGACTGAGACGAGAATTGAACGGTGGATGCTCAGTTTATAGTCTGTCTGACTTGTCTCCGAGCTGTTGGAACATTATATGTATGAGTGAATGTGATACGAATATCATACTACCAGGTTTTGATGTTGATTCCCTTATCATAACCTGATGAGGCCCTGATTATGTTAGCCTCATCCAATGATGTGGCATTCTAATCATAACCACATCAAAATTACCTGGTTAAGTCCTGATCAGTTTTCCTGATGAGGTCCTGATGTGGCATGCCCCTTCAGTGGCTTGCCACTGACATTCGGTTCAATGCCTCATTGGAATACCTCATAGATTCCAATTGGAATACCTCCTGATCCAAACCATAAGGGCCTCGTATGGTTTGCATCAGGAATTCTTCCTGATGCAAACTCTAGGAATGTTAACTCTACTACTCATGAGAGTAGTAGAAATTATGAAAAGAAACAGGACATTGGTACCTTAAATCATGTATCTCTCTTGATAGACAAACAATTTCAATGTAATATAAAAATGCAGTAGTCTGGTAACTTCGAGTAACATTTCATCTTAAGTTGATTTTCAAGTACTGAAAATTCCGGGAGAATATCACCGATTAACAAATGATATTTTTTGTGACGCGTTTCCGGAAATAATGATTTTCGGTAATTTTTTATTTTCAACGAAGCAAAGTGCGTGAAATCATTATTTCCGAACATATGTTATTAAAAAAAAATATGATGTCTTAGTCCGTTATAGTCTCTCAAAATTGGAGAATCTCGCTAGGGATGAGACATTAACAAAAACATTAACAGAAACATTAAATCCGTAGTAGCAGACTTGAATCTTGACCCCAACCGTCAAACTTGGATCTTTAAATCATTTATCTCTCTCGATGGATTTTCCACCTTGAATCGTGAGAAATTGGTTTCGTGTAAACACACATAACAAAGTGTACAATCCCACTTGTTATTGTGCAATATTAGACCATAAAACCACCGACTGTCGCCGTAATTTTACACGAATTCTTTTTAGTCTATACCGTCAAACGGCGTCGGGCTAAACAAACGTGGGGGGACCTGCGTTTATCATCGCCGGGTGAAGCTGCGAATTAAAATAAAACACTCGAAAGCGTTGGCGCGCGTTTGGCTGGCTTTCGCCATCCTTGAACTATATTCGTTGCGACTTATTTCGCTTATTTCACTGACGCATTGTCTGGCCTTTGATCCGGCAAGTCGCCGGGTCGCGAAATCGGTGACTAACGGACTCCGCGCGGAAATTTGATGGGGTGGAACGAGTGGCGGCGCTGAGTAGTTTATGATGTACCGCGGTTGGTAGGACTGCGGGTGCGTTCCGGGATTATGCGTGTTTAGCGTGGCGGACGAAATGTGCTTTTAAGTTTTACGGCGTGTCGTTATGGTATTTCTTATCTTGGGCGTTCGTGGCATAATGTGCTGTTTAACAACTTGGCAGTCCCAGGCCTGCGAACGCAAGGAATAGTTGAAATAATTAAGGCAACTAGATCCGGAGGGAGGAGACTGCCTTTCTTGCAGTAGAAGGCCTCGAGAGTAATGTCAGATACGCATTTTTGTAATTTCATGCAGAATTAGTGCCGCTCGCGGCGAAATAACTCAAACGAAGAACGTCGTCTTGTATCGCTGCCACGCTTATACGCGGTACGATATTCTGGAATATTTCATTCGTCGCTGGAATTCGGGCTCCCAATCCCTGAAATAAATAACAGTCGGATGTGACGCTCTAAGATTCATGCTTCACCACTCGTAGATTTGAAGATATGTAAAAAAGATGTTTGTGTTTCCTATACTAGCAGTAGTCTTATTTCTATATAATAGCAACTTGTCCTGAAAAATGTCGTCTACAACAAGTTCTGCCTGGGGAATTTCAGCGAACATATCATGAAATGTATACAAAAACATGAAGATATGACACTGTTCGACATGAGTTTTGTCTCTGGATTCTTTTTATGTTTAATGCACTGTAAAAAAGACTATAAATGTACAGCGCCGATTAAAGTATATATCCTTGAATGTTACGCCAAAAGTTTAAAAATCAAGTACATACACATTAATTTTACACACCGACTGGAAATTCTTACAGTGAAACTGTAAACTTGTAGTTTTTATGTATTCTCACATGTGAAATTCAATTTTCACTTTAAAGTTACCCACAAACTGTAAAATAATTGAGTTTCAACAGCAAACTTACATATATTCAAGGGAAAGTATATTTACATTGCAAGATTTCCGTATCGTCGTTTTAAGGTAAATTTAGAGTGCAATATAAATTAACATTGAAATGTCAACTAATATTTATTGCTTTGTTATGCAATTGATTGTGAATAAGTGCAAGAGAATTTTCGAAAGAAACTCACTAATTAAAGCCAAAGTTTGTTGTCATGGATTCTAACTTGAAACGGTGTGTCGCAGATGTACTGCGGAGAGATCTGTTTTTTTTTTCAGATATAAGTGCGATGCATAACATATTTGGACATTTCGACCAAAAGTAATTGAAATGCATCTGATGTGAGGTTAGAATGATCATTTTGATATTTACAGCGCAGACTGTAGCTTAAGTGCAGTCGAACTGTAATTTCACAGTTCAACTTTAAAATTAAAGAAAATATATACTTCCAACTGGTGTCAAGCATACATGGTTGAATTTTACAGTACTTTTTTTACAGTGTTCTAAATTGAAGGAAAATCAACGTCATAATAATTCCGATTTGCTTACGTGGTAAAGAGGTACAATTTTAGACTTAAAAATAATTGTAAAAGTCTTTCGTATACCTCTTATACGATTAGAGAAAAACAATTATAAATTAATGAAATTAATGATTAATGAAAAACAATTATAAATTAATGTTTACAAGAATTTTATTCAAGTTGTCTTGAAATAGACCTAGGAGCCTAGGGTTGATCCACGTCCACCCACACAAAACTAATTATATATATTACACTGAGAAAAATGTTAAGCCACAGTGGCTGAACTGTCAGGCCATTGTAGCCTGATTCGCCAAGCAATGAATTGAGCATAATAGTCAAGCCATTTTGGCTGTATTGCCAGGCTGTTTTGGCCTGGCTCATAAAGCAATTCGAAACAAGCTGTTTCGAACTGCGTTGACAATTAGAGGTTAACTTTCAGAAAACAAACGCTGTTTTTTTATAAATGTATAGTAAATGTAATGAATGTTCAATTTTTTATGTATGAAATAAATAAATTATAAAAAAGTTATTATTAAAGTTATTATTAAAGTAAAATGTTCATTTAGACACAAGTGATAACATTGAACATTATTTCACAAGTAGAAAAAAGAAATACTTTTTCCACACTCACTAGGTGCAGAAATAAGTTTATGTGAAGAAAATACAGTTTGTAGGTTATGTTAAAATAAACAAACATTTACTGTCAAATGTCGAAGTTAGTTCCGCTTGATAGTTCAGGCCGGTACACTGAGAGAAATCTCGTCAATTAAACTAACATGAAAATATCAGTTGAATAGAAATTCAGTTAATGAAACTAAATTTTTCAGTCAAATTAACTGAAAAATTCATTTATCAGCATATTCAACTGAAAAATTCAGTCATATTTACTGAAAATATCAGTTACTCGAAAAACAACTGAAAGTCTCAATTGATCAGCGCGCAACTGACACTACTCAGTTAAAACAACTGAAAATTCAGTAAATTTGAACTAATATGAGTAGTGAAGTTAACTGAAGTACAATCAACAAAGATACGTAGAAATTCACATGTCAATAAGTTTTGTGATAGGGTTTTGTTTTTAAAACAAAACCCTATTTTCCTTCACCTGATGGGCTTGAATTTGGCGTTCCCGAATTCACATGATTTCTAAACAACACTTCTTTAATATCTAATTCTGCACAGTGTATTGACTCTAGTTAACTTTAGTTAAATTGACTCAGTAGTACTATTTTTTCTCTCAGTGTACGGCCGGAGTCCCAAGCCAAATCAGCCTGCCACTTGCAAAGCCGTTTTAGCTTTGCTCACAAAGGCAATATTTGGCTTAGAATTTTTCTCAGTATATATTGTTTTAAATGCAATGTTTATTTAATAATATAAACTCATTTTGTATCATTTGATGCATATTTAACAAATCTGTAATTAAATGTGACTGAATTATGGGTTGAAATAAAAACTCACACCGAGAAAAATAATCGGTACTGTTCAGTAAATCTTAGTAGTACCCAATTAGATGGCTTTAATGCCTACTTGGCTGTCGGTTAGTAGATTTTACTAACCGACGTCAGTTAAATGCGTCAATATTATAGGTTATATTACAAGCAAATACATTTTACTTAATCTCTCATGTTTGAAATAAAATAAGAAGAAAGCAATTTTATTAAAGTATTTAACACAATGTCTTGTTTCTAACAATCAGCATTATTACGCTTTCACCTTGTTTACATTCATTACACATACAAAATATGTGTTGCTTGAATAAAGACGAAACAATTGACGCTTTTGTTTAGAACAAATTCCTGTGGTAGAGCCAACTACTCAAATTAGTGAAACTTATTAATTTTTTAGTAAACTTTATACTGATTGTTGGCAGTTGTTACTGGGGGACAAATGATTTCAGTACTAAATTTTAATACTTTGTCGTTTTAACTAATATTATCAGTCGATTACTATATTATCAACTACATACTACCGTTGCATTTTACTAAAACCGATTTTTTACTGACGAAATTAGTATATTTAACTGATGCGCAACAAATTTTTATTTCTAACCTTAATTCAGTTTAACTTACATTGTTTTGTTTCCTATTAAGTTTGGAAGCGATTCACCATGTCGGAATTTAAAAATGTATAATTGTAAAGAAGATACAGATATTTTTGTTGGTAGTCCTACGGGGTACCAACATAAACATTAGATTTTTACTCGTGAATAATGTACTATACAGTGACTTTATAAACGTTTGAAGAATTTTTCCGTAAGGACTCAAACATAAACTCAAATTCTACCTTTATAGTCCGAAATTATCAGTCTATTTCATTTCAGTTTCCCAGTCATTTACAACAGGGATCCATTTATTTTGCGCCTCGGCATTATCTCGTCAAATATTAACCTCGTCCATACTTCCCCATCTCATTTTGGATGTTGTCCCCAAAGAGCTACAAATTGTATTTGCGTGCGCGTCTCCATCCGTCCACAAAGACCTTTTTTCCTTGCCATCGAAAGAATACATTAACTATGTAAAAATGCCGTCTCTTGCTTTTCGCACCGCCGCAGTGTAGCGTGCGCTAGAACCCAACTAAATGGAATCACGACGCATTGACGTTGGCTGTACTCAGCAGCCCTAGTTTCTCACCATTTGTTCGAAACAAACCGAGAGACGCCGACTACGAATTTGACATATCGGACAAGATATGAATTAATTGGTGAAATTAATGTCGCGGCGCAGCGCGTGAATGAAAAGGCACAGCGAACGTGTTTCATTTGGCGCATAAACAATGCCATCTAACTGCGGCGTGCGTGCTTTCATGTTATATACATTGCTCGGTGAGTTCGAAGGACAGTTTGTTGGCAGCTTTCGAAGAGAAATGATCTCCCGACAGCGGAATTAAACGCCGCAATATTGTTATGTTATTGGCAACCCCGTCGAAGCCGTGGTTTCATACCAAGTTTCGCAATCGCCAAGTTCCGTAATTCTGGCGAGATATCCCTTACCGATATATACTACGTACAATGTAATGCTTAGTTTAACGATTTGGTACTTAAAAAATGTCTTCAGTTAATTCAGAAATCTCTTCAGCTAAGACAGTTGAAGTAACTTTAATGTTGGTAGTAACTATAAAAAAATTATACTAACAAGTTTTCCTGTAGTTACTGCAATTTAAGTTACTACATTGTAACAAAAGTACGTAATATTTCACCAAATTTAACGGAAAATTACGTTAAATATTACGAAAGTTTACAGAATCAGAGGAAAACATTCCACTCCTAACATAATATTCCGCATTTAGTGGAATTTGACAGTCATTTCATGAAATAGGTTAACAGTGCATTATTTGTGTTGGGATTATTAATTAAATATATTGTTTTTTCATTGTGTCATAACTCTTTATATAATAATATTTCATATTCATTTGATTTAAGGAAAATTCAGTTTAATATTTCGTCCGGAAATAGTTAATTCGTGAGATTCAAAATAGAAACTAAGTTACAGTTTACGGAAAATTTCGCATTTGGTAGAAAGTTACGTAAAATTTCACGGCAATCAGATTCCGTCTACTTTGAAGCTGTAGTGACCATAATAAGAGTAACAATAGTAACTGTAGTTACTAGACTGTAACTAAAGTTACTAGGCGGTACAGATGCAGTGTCGTTTTAATGTAAACTTCAAGTGCAATATAAATTAACATTCAAATGTCAACTAATAGTAACTGGAATGCATCTGATGTGAGGTTAGAACAATCATTATGACATTTACGGCGCGGACTGTAACTTAGGTACAGTCGAACTGTAATTTCACAGTTCAGCTTTAAAATTAAAGTACATATACTTGCAACTGGTGTCAAGTATATATGGTGGAATTTTATAGTGTACATTGCATTTGGAACCGACAATCATTGTGAACTCAAGATCTGCAGGAGGCACAATTCGAGAGAAGGGGCAGGTTATTCGAGTTGAGAAACAGTGGAAACTGTCAGGGATAAGATGAGTATGCATTATATTGTCTTAACTGTCATACTCTCAGAAATGTTCTGAAATTTCAGACACTTTTAAGACACATTTGTTACTGAAATTTCAGAAGCATGTAACTTACAATCAATTTAGTGCACGAATGCCTGAAATTTAAGTTACATATACCTTAAAATCATGTTCAATAACACTCAGAGAACAGTTTATTTGATTCAAATAAATGTCGTATTCGTATACGAACCTATTAAATATTGCATTTGGGTCGAATAAATTATTTATTTATTTTAAATAAATTTCATTTGTTTTAAATAAATCATTTATTTAAATTAAATTTATTAGGTTCGTATACGAATTTATTTGAATTGAACGACATTTATTTGAATCAAATAAACTGTTCTCTGAGTGTACTGGCTCGAAAAAGGGGGGGAGATTCTTCGTTGATCATTCCTTTGATGATTACTAAAAAGTTATATCATGTAAAATAAAAAAGTCGCAAAAATAACGCCCCGTCCTGTAAAGGATAATTTCGGGAATTAATTTCCCAAAGTAGTACCAACATAAACTCGTTGGTACTACACTGCAAAAACTGGTGTCTTATTACAAAACACTTCTGTACCTAATTTTAAAACATTTGGAAGTGTTTTGATCTCAGTTTTAAGACATCAAGTTTTACACAGAGTTGGGCATAATCAATTAATTTCTTCACTATTAATGGTATTTTTAAATTAAAAGTAATTGCCTTTTAATTGTCAATTACATGTTAATTAAATTTAATTGAAACTTTAATTCATCAATTAAAATCAATTAAAATTAATTGAAATTAATTGAAATTGACCATAAAGTTCGACTGGGGTTCAAAATACCACGGATTCGTAGTAGACGATTGTGAACTTACTTTTACATGAAATGATTTCTGCTTAGCTTTTTCTGATTTGTTTTTACTGTTTGATTTGTTTTTACTGTTTCTGATTTGTTTATACTTTCATACACAAATCGTCGATACAAGTCTGGTTAACCTCGGCGCATTCACATTGTTTATGCGCCACATGATTTTACATGATCCGTTCCATTTATTCCGCTCCGTAATATGCAAGATTTCTGTATAAATTGGGCGAATGCCTGTATCTTTAATAATAAATTAAATATGTATGTTTATATAAATACTAAGGCATATCGAAAAATGGGTAATGTGACCGGTCACATTGGTCAATTTATCGGTCAATTGACCAAGAAGATTTTGACCGGGTGGTCAAATAGTCACATCACATTTCAATAAATATCATGTTTATTTGAGTAGTCTTAAAATATGTTTTATACATATTTTCATAATTTGCAAAAAAAATCATTGCCAAATTAAAAAAAGGGTATTAAAACTCTATACTACATTACACGGAGCGGGTTTTCTAACTCTAAAAGTATAAGGGTTTTCATGCGTTCCCTATCAGCGAATAATATTTTTATAATATTATAGGAATATTTAAAAAATATATTTTAAATATTTTTGAAAATATTTCTAGAACATTTCCTAATATTTAATAATATTATTTTAATGTTGCAGGAACGTTAAATGTCCGGCTAAAA
>JABFPB010002851.1:0-18769 GCA_022817645.1 Ceratoteleas bidentatus | reverse complement strand
ATTCTGCCTATGTATTTTCCCACAACTTCGACATCCAATATCTCTGGTTTTAAACGGTGAACGTTACTTTTTCTTACATCAGATGATAGATGGTAACAAATTGTACTATATATGTCAATTTTATAAAAATTTGTAATTTTTCAATTTATGATAGTCCCGCCTTAAATTGCTGAAACAAATAAATACGTCTCTTTTTAAAATGTTCAAAAAATGTTCAATTCACTTGTCAAATACATCCATTTTTCAAATAGAAGAGCCGTCGAAAAATGTGAAATGCTTTGAATTGCACGCGTCTTTTCACTCGTTGAGAAAAATCGCTTTTGGCGCGAAATGGCCGATTCAAACTTGCTCTTTCGTTCGACGTGACCTTAAGCCGGCGTTTTAGCGAAACGTCCGTATTATCAATGCGAAAAGAAGATGCGCGGGGAATAAAATGCACGCGTTTCGGGATCAACGACCTTCCGGCTTGTCCGAATATAAAAAGCCCGGAGCTATTTTGACGTTTGTGAATCGCGCAGGTAAGAGAGGTCAGGTACAATGGTACGTGCCGAGCCTGAGAAAAACGCGCGTCAAAGTTGACAGTGCTCACTTTTGTTTTCGCGATTTCGTCATACTTTTTCTCGTTGCCTTTTGTCTTGCCCCGGCGCGCATTCTAATAGCTTTTTTACAAAACGCGCCATTACAAAATACGCCTCCTTTGATCGGTGAAGTCACTTCTAATAACATCGACAAATTCATTTCAGCCGATATCGAAGACAGAGATGGAGTCGATTCGTTTGAGGATATGAAATAGCTTGGAAACATTTCCGAGTTTAATTAACGGGAAATTTGAATTTAAGTAATTAGTTTCAGGTCAATTAGTTGAAGTAGAAGTGATGTTATTAATGAACGTGATTTGGAATCTGATAAAAAGCGGAGGAAAAGGTTGGATTACTGATAAATGCGGGGTTAAACTTTCCCTTAAACTTATTTAAGGGAAAAGAGAATGTTATGAAGGCTGAAATTGAATAATGATTGGAGAACTTATTTAATATTTATTGCAGATATTGAAGAATTAATATGTGTTTGGTATGTATGGAATTCCGTTGGTATTACATAAATCTGAACAGAAAATTATGTAAATTTTCTAATATTTAAATCAGCACCAACGAATATAGATCAAAGTAGTGAAATGTATAAGCACGTTATGACATAATTTTATACGCATTATTAACCCAAACATTAAGTCGTTAATACGTTAATAACATCGACCATAAAAACTCAAATATCTCCACTTAGCTAATTTAATTCAATTATAGAAATATGGACTATCTCTCATAGCGACATACTGTCTTAAATTTGGTCTAAATTTTAATTGAATAAATTTATCCTTTCCTCGAATCTGTTTTATCGGTATAATAAAAATAATCTTATTTTAATATTAATTAATTTTTATTTACTATATAAAAAAAATTTAGTTTACCACGAATATAATCTCGAAGTAAAACATATCTACTGATAAGTCATTTTCTAAAAAAATATATTTTCTTTTCAAAAATCTTTTTTTCAAACACTTTAACTCCAATAATTGCCCCGCGATAACAACATTGAAGTCGTGAAATCCTTCGGCTTTTCATCGCAGAAACCTTAGCGAAATCCCGGCGTCACGTGACCCGCAATATTCCTCCCCGATAAAGTCGCGTAAAAAGCGTATCAATCCACTTTATTGATACGTACTCGCGAGCGATAGTTAAGATAAGTTGATTGCCAGGGAATTTATGGTCGCGTACGCAGCCGTTAAGCTCTCGTTCGATATGCGTACAAATCAAGCAAAAACTGAATTAATCAACAAACGCAATTAAGCGCGCCAATTAAAGCGCCGAGATGAAAACGAAAATCGACGCTCGCCGTCGCGCGTGTCAATCGTGCTGCGCGCCGACGATAAACCGTGGAAAGCAGGACTATCATAAAAACTTTCTCAATTTAATCGATCTATGTTTAGGAATATCAAGTCGCGATACCTTTGCCTCGCAACGACTCATTTTCGGCCGACCTAATTATATTGGTTTCAGTTTCAGTGTTTCACAAAATAGAAAAATAAAATGTTTCTTTTTTATATTAAGTTTAATGGTAAATAATTTGTTTAGAATTTAGAAGTATTTGGTGTTATATTGTTTAAAGTTGAGAATTGTTAAGTGGATACGATGAAAAGGACTTTGTTTTATCTGTATAAATTTACTGTTTGATAAATTCAAACAGATCTAGTTTATCCCATCAGAAACATTTATCTGAATTAGTAGAAATTGAAAAAAATGAATGTATCCCTAACGATACAATAATATTCTCTAACCAGAATTCGAATAATCACGTCGGGGTCACCACTTTTCGGACTTTTCCCCAAATGATTAGCTTTAGTGCTAGAAAAATTTCGTAAAAAAAGAAATCGCAAATTAGACCGTAAAGAGCGTGTTTAACTGCACAAAGGACGCCATCAATCACGATTAGAATATCGCGAGGAAAGGGGGGGGGGAAGTGACCGGCCGGTAATAATGATGATTAAACGCGAGCCGTCGGGGGGAATGGAATGCAAAAGGAGAAATAATACGCGGTAACTTTCATTTAAAGTAAATACGCGAGGCTGTTTACGAACGTGAAACTACGAATTTAAATAAGAAACGTAGCGTAATTGCGCTTCTTCGTTCTCGTATATATTAATTAAAACAAGAAGCCGGCGTGGAGATGATTGGTCGGATCGAAAAGAAAATAATCAGGAAACGCGTTGATGGATTATGTTTATGTATCGATGCAAACATGGTCAGCGGATCGAAACCATAGCGCGTTTACCTGTCTCTCGAGTTTGTCGATCGAAAATCGCAAAACGTGATGCGCTTTTTATGCCGATCGTTATGCAATTGCGCGCAAAAAGTTGTTTTTCGTTTCGGCGCCGTTTGCGGTCAATCGGCGCCGCGGAATACGTGAAATAATGTGGAAAACAGTGGCCGACGGACACGCGTTACGAAAACGCGACATTCCTGCAAAAGTAATTAACCGCCGGCGATCGCGCCTTGAGCGAATCGCTCAGCGAAGCTTGTCATTCATTTTTTCAGATCTAAAAATAGCGCGATTTTAAGTGAATGAACGATTTCCCCCCATTTTAGTTTTGTTTAATTTAGAGAATGATGGGTTTGTTTGAAAAAATGTCGTATTAGTTAGATAAAATAAATTATATTGTCTGCAATGTCAAATAAAAAATGTATAACTTAAAACTTGTATTTGTCGTTTTTTAACAAACCAAGATAGGTGATTTGATAATATAAAAATTAATAAATAGTTTTTTTTCTTCCCTCTAATTGGTCGATAACTTTTTGTGTTTCATCTAATCATTTCGGTACACAATATTTCAACTGATAAAAAAAGATTATTATATCAAATAAATGTTACCTTTAGACTTAAAATTCTTGTAAAAAACTTGATTTACTATATATCAAACAATTAAGAAAAATTTCATGCACCGTTCCTTGCAACGAAACAACATCCTTAACTGAACAAAAAAGACGCGGAAATATTCTCTTATGTAACTTGTTATAAATCCGAAAGTTTACGGTAACCTTAGAAATCGATTGTGCATCGATAAAATGCCGCTCTTATTGCGCCGATCTTTTATTGCAGCAGGACGTGCGCGTTTTGTATCACGAAGATGTGATTATGACAATACTTATCTAATGAGTTATTAGTGTCGTTGTTGATGACGTCACGCGCTTTTCTCACGTCAATTTTTTCATCATTTTTCTAGAAAATGCATCGCGGTGCAACGCTGTTCTTACATGCTGCACTTTGATACACTTTTTGCGAACTACATTGTTCAGGTTGTAATAAAATTCGACATGCCCAATTTAACGAGATTGGAAGGTTATATAAATGTGTTTTTTATACACGCCTATTTTCAAGAATTTTGCATGCATCATTTGGCAAGATTATTATGTAAGAGAACAAAAAAATATTATCTATAAAATGCAATTATGTTGAAGATATTTAAATTATAAACAATTACGAAAGCAGCGAATGTTCGATAATAATAAATTTAAATTAATTGAACGATATTCTTTATTGTTTTGTTGTGAAACAGGCTAAATGATTTCATTTAAAAAGTCGTGAAACAGTGAAAGGCAAATGCGAGAATTCATTCAAGTGATAATATTTTGAAGACTTTGCTAAGTTGAAGCAATTATGCCGTTAAAGAGCTTATCGAATCATTTAAATATTCATTTCATTTCGATAATATTCGCTGAGTTTTTAATCCATTCTGAGTTGTCAAAATAACAATGAGTATGCATATTATCGTTCCTTTTCCTAGCGACTTATTTATATTTGTTCTCTAAAAGCTGCATAAAAGTTATCTGTATTGCTCTCATATAATATATTCAAGACTTAATTAAGTGAACTCAAGTTTACGTAAGGTGTAATCATTCTTGAACAAGCCATCTATGTATATCTTAATTAGCAAGATGAAATTTCACGATACCTCATAAACTTGTGATTTTATTTGTTTTCATACTTTTTCTTTTTACAGTAGATAATATACCATTCTATGAATAAATTGTCTTTGAAATATTTCCTGAATCAACAAAAAGACTGTCCTATCTCAAACAGCAGATTCTCCTGCCAAAAAGTTTATTGTGTAATTTGAATCACTTCTCTCGTTTCGTTGAAGATTTGGATTTCAGCAGTATGTTATTTTGGTCTATAGCTGTTTTGCTTTATAGGAATCATTTATCTTTTACAAAAAATAATTCATTGTAGCAAATTGTCATCAGATGGCAATTTTTAATGCAAATAGTAAATATCATAGGAGTCATTATTAAGAATGTTAATACAATCATCATATCACATTCCCTGTGAATTCACCATTTCAAAACGCCATCTATAATTTTTGTGATTTAAACAGCCAATCTTGACGACAACATAAAATTTGCATGTAGTACGAGCTTCTTCATCAAACTTGGGACGGTAAACATTCATAACTTCATTTTGTCATAACATTCACTCCCAACAGACATACCAACAAAAGTCATAATGATACTACTGAATTAGCGATGCTAAACAACTTTCACTGTTTGTTTACATCAAAAGATCGAGTTAACGCCATGACTAATACCTTGGACTTTTTCCATCTTCTCCAGGGATATCAGACATTCTTCCGTAACCTTCCATAATCAAGTGCAGTCTACCAACAAAAATAATAATATTGACTCTCTTCTGAAAATGGTACAGTCCAAACGTAACATATATTTTCTAAGGATATTTTCTAAGGATCCAAATAAATATCCTTAAAATTTCTTCAAATGATTGTCACTGTAGAACTATTCCCCATTCAAACACTGCGTCTTATTTGTCTAATAGACAAGGTGCACATTTGAAATTAGCACAAATATGAAGAAAAAAGTCACGCTGTTAAAATAAAAGGAATAAGAAATAAAATAAGTAATTGCAGCAAAAGTCTTTTTTTCATTGATAAAATTGAATCCAAAATTTATTTTTTTATTATCCAAAAAAATAATTAAAATTATAAATAAAACAATTACATACTAACTGTATTCTGTTTATTATTAGTTAAGTATTGGTTCACCAAAAGAAGTATTGAGCTGACATAAAAATAAAATAATCAGAGTATCAATATTAAATTTAGATAGTAAGTTGGTGACATAACAATATTTTCATTTAGAATCAACAGGAATGTGATATCAACACAATATTTATAAAGTACTTCTCATAGAATGTCAAACAAAGCAGTTTACGACCTTCAAAACCTGACACGATTAGTGTCATCCAGACAGGTATGTACTTGCGTACACTTTCATACTGTCAACCAAATAGATCCAGATGTGTCGCAGAATTGCTTGCAAGGAAAATGTAAGCACTTCCTCGGCATGCATCAGTTACATATTTATTTGTTAGGAATATCCCAGCAAAACCCCTTTAGTAGGAATATTGAATCATAGTAATGGATCTTGACGTTTGTTTTGTAATTTCTGTATAAAAATATATATAAACAGTTAAATTTGTGAAAAACAATAACTAAACTTTCATATAACAAAGTCATATGAATTATAGTTTCAATTTGCTAATATATGTTAATATTCATACTCAAATGAATCCATGATTTTTATATATTACTGGCTATGAATATCTGCAGTTATTATATCATATGTGGCATTTTATGAAAATCGAACGTTTTTCAATACAGAATGTGTTTGATGTGTTTGATTTTTATAAATTTACAATGAATGTCAATAAAAGAAATGCACAGTTATATAAATTAAATTGTGCGTTTCTTTTATTGACAATCAAAACTAATTTTGTATTAGTAGCACAGTAAGGCAAAATACTGAAAAATATTGTTTCAGATTACTTTTTATACTGTTTCTACCATGGGGGAAAAAGAATCCTGCAATACTCTGCAAATTTCTCTGAGAAGTTCTGTAAGATCTCTAGTAATCTCTGGTAAAGTCTGCAAATGTATTTTGCAGAATTTTGCACCTTTTAGTTCTGCAACATTCATTCACATTTAATAATTTTCAGACTTTTGCAAACTTGCAGACTTTATCAGTAACTGTCTGCAAAACTCTGAAAAGTCCCAATGTCAGCACTTTTTCCGACTTTCCTAGAGGTTCCTAGTCTTACAAATAGTATCACAGCATTGAATCCAACGCTGATTTTGCATTGTCAACTCATGCTAAATCATGCTAAAACACTGCTGCAGTCTTGAAAAATTCTAAATCACTAGTGAAACTAGACTGAAACTTTGTTTTTTCAGTTATTATTGGTTCCCATACTATGCTATCAAAACAAAATCAGTGTTGACTGTCGGTATTGGTTACTGAAACTGTCACTGTAGGGTAACGGTGCTATATCAGTATTTTTCTCCAGTATAGGTTGTCGTTAGATTTTACTAGACCTCTGGACAGTATCTCCACCAAGATACCCATCACTCGCCAAATCCAACCTCCTTCTCGGCCCTCCAGTCGCACGTTTATCTGTCCCATAACCCAGCTCTTCCCTCTTGCTTCCTACCTATTAAACCACAGATTTGCTAATTGCAATTTCGCAATTGCATGGAACTATGAATTTTCTTGAATTTGGGGGAAATATGGACTTAGCCGCTCAGATCACCCGTTCCGTTGGTGCCGATTTGCCCTACATTCACTCCACGCGTTGGCCAAAAATTGGGCTGGAATTGACGCCTATTACTGCCCAAATCTGGACCTACGTCGTGGTCCAGATCTGGTCCAGATTTGGCCCAGACATAACAGTCAATAGTATGAATTAACATATCTATCCCTACGACTCTTAGCCGATATGTCAGCTCCCACGGGCGAGCGGCTAGCGTCGCAGATCGCCACCGCGGAGTCTCTGGTTCGAGACTCTGTGCGGGTTATCTATGTCAAAGAATAACGCAGGTATCCTAAAGTCAGTTCAGTGAGGACAGAAACCTCGCGTAGAACAAAAGGATAGAAGCTGCTTTGATCTCAATGTTAAGTATGCATAGAGGTTGCGAAAGCACAGACTATCGATGACTTAACTTTTTGAAGTAATATATTTTTTAACTTGGTTATTTTTAATTTTCAATACACCAAGTCTATATACAAAACATTGACCAAATCTAGACTTTTTTAAATGCTCCACTGACCAAAGTTTGACCATATTTTAGCACCTAGTCTAGATTTGACCCTAGGCAATTGCCCAAACGTAGACCGAATCTAGGACGATTTGGATTAATCCGTACCTTGAACACCTCCGAGAAGAAGCCAGCACCGATGTTCTCGAGGTAGAAGTCGTCGAGCCGGTTCAGACTCGCCACCGCGTGCCGGAGGGCCTGGCAGGAGGCGCCGGTGCGTCTCTTGGTGCCGTTCGACTCCTCGGCGCAGGCCACCCCCGCGCAGTTGTTGCTGTCCAGCTCGGTGGGTCGCCACGGGTCCTTGCACTTCTCCCTGTCCTTGTAGCTTCGCGGCAGCGACTGCAGCTCCGTCGGGAAGTTCTTGCCGTAGTCGAGGCACTGCTGCCGGTTGTCGGCGTTGGCCTCGTCCTCGAGGTCCAGGTCGTCCCTCCTGGGACTGCCGGGCTCGTCGCGGATCGGCGACAGCAGCGCCACCCCGTCCGCCGGCGCGCCGTTCGCCTCCGGGTTCGCGGGCTTCTGCCGGTTCCGGCTGGACTCCTTGTTGTTGTTCCGCTGGGAGGCCGCGGCGTACGACTTGCGCCCGTCCTTGGACGGACTCTTCCGGTTGGCGGCGCTCTTGGGCATCGGCTTCCAGGGCTCGCAGGGCTTCGGGCTGGCCGGCGCCGGAGCGCCCACCTTGCCCATCATCTTCGCGGCGACGAGCCTCGTGCTGTCCTGGGGCTCTCGGATCATCGGGCGTACGCTGGCACCAGTCCCAAGTCGCGGCGCAGCCCGGCTCACATCCTCCCGAGAGCCGACCCGGGATTCGCGCTGGCGATTACGCCGCGACACGGAGGTCCTGGAAGAGGATGCAGAGGATGGCCATCTTGGAAGGGCCGGACCAACACGGCGATTTGGCACTCTGGAGAGCTGCGGACATGGAGAAAAAAACATCAAAAATTAACAAACAGTTCATCACTCACCGTCCAGACTTGCATGACGTTAAAACTCAATGGATAGTTCGTCAAACATTCACAAACCATAACTAAAAACTAATGAACAGTTCGTTAAAATCTAATCTCCTGTTATGAATACACAAACCGTCTGACAAGTTAACCTCTATAGAATCGAATTTTCTGCAGATTGGTATTTTTTTCTTTTAGTTCTTATAATTTAGTTTTATCACATAAAATTAATGAAACGACAACTGTATAATTTGAAGGTTAAAATGTCGTAAATATTGAAAACATTAATATTATTTCGAGTTTCGAGTTTAGTAAACAGTTCATTGAAAAGTCACAAACTGTTCACCTGAATTTAACAAACACTGTTATGAAATATTAGTATTTAATTTTCTCCGTGTACATACTCGTTCATGCAGTAATTAATTACTAACGACGGTGTTGTCATGTTTGACACTCCGAAACCATTTATTTGTCGGAAAAAACTACCATTCTGCTATCACCAAATGAGTGTTACCATTTAGAACAGATAAATCAATACCGCGTTCATCAACCAGTTGGTAACAACCAAACTCCAGTCTCCATAAAGTGTCGCTCCTTAAAAACACGGCTGCTACCAAATTGATCTCCAAATTCCTTATCCATCGGACTCCTGTTTTTTCAGATCGGGGTCCCAAGGACCCCTCACGCCAACGCTGCCCGCCACCAGTCTGCGGCGCCCAATCAGAGCCCGAAAATAAAGGAACGGCCACTTAATAAAAACTTGTTTACAACAGTTTCCTCACGATCAAATTAACGGCCTCATTTGCACACAATTGATATAAATTGACTGCATAAACCGGTGTGATCGAATATCAATGAATATCATTTCGCCCCCCTCCCCGTCGCTTTTTCCGCCACACCCCTCCTCCTTATTTTTTTAAATCAGCCCGCGACGTTAATTGATTGTTCCATAACCCGCTCCGGCAATTTCGGCCGAACATGTTTCTCATTAAAAAGTATAAAGCAGCTCCCGAAATAGCATTAGGCCGAAAAAATGCCGTCCTAAATCTTCGCAGCCGTCGCCGAGGCACGAGTCGGGGGGCGGCGGGGGTGCAGGGCGGGAGGGGAGGGGAATCCATAAACTCGTCAATACTGTTCGCCGCGCGAGCCGAAAAAAAGTCATACCCTGTTTTGTCCGGCGCAGGTCCAATTATGCTGGGCAAGTACAAAATAGCGGCATAAATGGCGCTCGTGTGCGGACATGCATAATACAAGTTTCGGGCGTACGACGGCGGCGATCGATCGGGGACGTGCGGCGAAGCGCGACTAGCAACAAAGAACTTTGCGCCCGGCAACGACACACGGCCGATGATGTGCCCCGAGTGTCGCCGAGAACCCGGCTGTAGAGCCGCCGGGAGTGACAGCGGAGGACCACCCATCGGGGAGACACCCTTAATAGCATTTCTCCCAAAATGGGGCTTCCTGAGGAGAATCTCTGGAGACATCCGCAAATCTTCGGAGAATGGATATATCTCAGTTAACGCGATAACATTCGTAGTTTTAAAGGTGTTGGTTTAACCATTTTAGAATACTTTAAGTATTTCAGGGTTAAGCCTTGTGGAGAACACTTACAAGTGTTTTAGTGTTCCCGATAATGGTTAACGTTGAAGCGTTTTAAGTGTTGTAAAGATGCTACTGAAGTGTTCTGTCGGGAACATTTGTTTTTTCAGCGTATCCACAGTTTTAGATGGCCGCGACATCTGCAGATTGGAGTTTTGGATTGAGGTTGTTGGACACTGTGAACACAACCAGAGTGTCCAGCGAAGAGTCATTTTGAAATTCAAAATCTTTTTCCTAGTTTCTCAAGGTTTAGACAATGAAACCTTCCTAATAGAGAAGGTTTCAAATTGTCTAGAAAAAATATCGATTTTTTTGTTAGATTTATTACTAAATATGCTGGTATTTGCATATGTATACTCAAATCGGAAAAGCCCATTTTAATTTTTTTATTACGGCGCCAGCAGTATAAAGAACAGGTTAAGATGAAACTGTGAAAGATCGTATGAAACTATTGCTTGAGCCGTATGAGGGTGAATGAAAAAAAAAATTTTTTTGCATTTAAAATGTTTCCTTTTTAATATGCGCTATTCTCTAATGTCTTATTCTGAAAACTATACGTTTAATAAAAATATGTCCCAGTCATTAACTCAAATTGAAAATGTCCTAATTGCGGTGTAAAACATTTTCTTTGAAAATGTTCGGAATTAAACGCGGGTGAGAAAAGGGATTAGCGCAACATGTGTTAAGAGAAACAAGTTGGACTGGTATTTTGTTCAGATAACACATAAACAAAGTTTCTCTTTGTCTTACTCGTGACTTTGGAGATAGTAGATACAGGTGGTTTAGTGTTAAAGTTAAATTCAAAGCGTAATTCTTTTACAGTCCGCATCTCAAGCACTAAGGTATCAAAAATAAGATCATACATATTTCGTTTACTGGATGCTTGACAGAATCTTGCTGATTTTCTTTTCGCATTACGACCCGTTTAGCTTTAGCTCAGATCCATTTATCTGGGGTCTGTTTCGGGACTTTATTATTAGATAAAAAAATAAGAATTACGTACAACTGTTTACACAAAAATTTCACGTAAAGAAAATATCCAACAATCTTAAATTCTGCTGAAGTTAGATGGGACAGAGTGCACTAATTATTTTATCAGAGTATTTAGATATCTTTATTTCAGTAGATCTGAACTATCTTGATCATAATGGAATTTTCCCATTCGAATATATTAATGTGCACTTATCGTAATGGGGTTTTCATATTCAGAGGAAGTAAACTGTTATATTTCTAATGGCGTTTTTAGATTCGGGGAAGCTAACTGACTGTTTTACCGTACTCTACTTTTTCGGATGCATTGGGAATTCGTCGTTGTAAATAATATTTCAAAGTACTTGCTCTGAAGAAAGCTTTCCAATTACATCTTTTTGCACCGTGACTATTGTAAATATACAAACAAATTTCTTCAGGTCCGTAAGCTTGATTTATGGATTTATTCTTTTGTCAGAATATAATAATGCAAATAGGTCTTGATACATTTTAATTTGTTGCGCTGAGAAAGGTGAATGGTATAGACCCTTACCTTTAAGTAGTAAGGGTCACCGTTGAAATTTCACCTCAGACGTTACAGTTAAAAGGGTAACTTTGACTTAAAGGCACATTCAGAATTTGTGTAGAAATGTTTAATCCAGGTATCACTTTGAGACTTTGGGTATGTTTAATTTCATGTGTGTGGTCAGCAGTCATAGAGATTTATTGCAATAGAGATTGCAACAGGAAATCCATAGACGGTGCATGAAATTCAATACATTACGATAAATTTCAATATAGTTAAGTGCACTGGTACTGTAATTTGGAAATTAACACAATTATCAAACAGAAATGCTTATCGAAAAACCTTTCTATAATTGTATTTATAACATTTCTAACTCTAAAGCTTACAATTTCCGCCACAGTGGGAACTTTTTAGAGTGCTGCTGGCGTTATGTTTGCTGACTGTAGTTCGTCATTCCATGTGGTTCTAAAACATCCGTCAGGTTCGAATTCTACGCTGCTAGTCCTAATAGCATAAACAAAGCATGTACAGGTTTACCACTTCACATTACATTAACCACCTAACCGGTGAAATATAGTTTCCCTAATGTACGTTGAGAAGAATTAAAGGTCCTGTTAAGTGAACTGAAAGGTGTTTCAGTGTGACTCACAAAGTGCTTAAGTGTACATTCTTAGGCTAGTCAAATCACTACCCTAGTCAAATTTCTAAAGAGGTTTTAACCTGAGGTACTACTCTGAAGTTTGCGCTGCTTGATCGTTTAAGCTGGCACAGGCAACTTTCCAGGCCAAAAGAGCCGGCTTGGAAAGTGAAATTAGTCAGAAATACATTAGGCTAAGCAGTTTCGGACCGACTAACTAATGGAGCCTTCGCATTTACTGCATTGGAAAAAAGGTGTCTCATTGGTGTTTCATTTCGTTTCAGTTTCATTGATATATGATTTCATGATACATCTTTGACGTTTCTTCTAGGTAAAACCGTTTTGTTTTGAGGCACTTTTCGTGTCTAATATTTCAAATTGTTTCAAAGTAAGACATTTGTTTTTGGAGTTTGTTTCTCAATATATTAATTACTTAATTATGTAGAGAAATGTGTTAAGAAAAGAATTTGTATTAAACTGAACTGCAATCCATGAAATGTTTTGAAACTAGTGGAATATGTTATATTCCATTAGTATTCAAGTAAACTTTATGGTCACGTTGATTGATTAATAAACAAATGCTTCATTTAAACCTCATATACCCTGGCAGAATGCAAACCTTAAGGTGATGTTACACTTATCTGATTCCTACATTATCGGCATTCAGTGCATTTCTTGCAATGTAATTAAATATCTGGAAAACTACAATAGATATGATAAAACAGTTAAATAATTCCATTCTTGAATTTACAAGGATCATTTTGTTAAATTTTGATGAATATCAGTTATTGCTTGACTTCATATGTAGGGAACGCGTTTTGTCCAAAGGTTTTGGGGTTAGATATTTTTCATTCAAAACGCGTTCCCTCACAATGCTTTTTAATGTTCAAAAGATATTTGATTATAATTTCACGAAGTTTCTTGATAAATTATTGTTAACTATACTTAATATGGCATAGCGGTCTCACAGACCGACATTCTAGGGATACGTGATTTTTTTTAGGTTTTTAAGGGTTAAATGATAAAATGGACAAAATAGGCCAATTTTAGCCTATTTTTCGGTATTTTTCATGTTTGAAATGTTGTATCCTTCTCTTCAAATATCACAAAATTCGTCATAGATTGCCATTTATCGTGATTCCCGAAGTGAAAAAAATGCTGATAGGTAGAGAAAATGACTACACTCGAATCGCAAACATGTTTAAACTTGCCGTAATTTGTAAGGCACAAGAGGTGGTACAAGAAGAAGGCATTTTATATGAAGCTACCTCAGTATTTATCTCATCATTATCATTGCATATAATACATTTGCTATGAAAATTAACGTTTGATGTACACATTTACTAATTTTACAAGTGTTTATAATACATTTCTCCAATAAATTATGAATTATATTTTACAAAAAATATATCTACTACCGCAATTTTAAAAATATATTAATGAAACTTTTTTCTAATTATTTTTTATATTAGAATCTAATATAAAAAATGACATTTTGAACAAATTTATATAAGCTTTTTTTATCAAAAAAATGATTTTAACGAAAATTAGAATTGTTTTCACGTAAAAGGGGGAGGGGGGATTTTTACATTTAATTTTAATCATTACATTTAATCATATTATGTCCCAAATATTTGCCTTTTACGATTATTTTATCTTGAAATCATTTCTTTGCCTTTGTCTTCCCTTAATTAAGCAAGACTATGAGGAAATAAATTGACATATAATTTATACGAAACTTATGATGATGTTTACGATTTCGCACAGCGTGGTTACTCAACCATTTTTATCGGTCAACAAAGTACTAAAAATATTTTCTAGCATCTTGCAGTATAGAACAAATATTTTTTTTGCAAATTGCTGCAAACATACATTCTATTAAAAAACCTGATCATTTGAATTGTTCCTAAATGTATTTATATGTAGATCTCTACAGTTTTTGACAATGCAGTGATCGAATTTTTATGTAGCATGATTTTTTAACAATCTATATGCAAATATTCAGAAATTTTTATCGTATTGGCACGAAATCATGATTCCACATTAAAATAACTAACGGTTTCTTCGAGTTTTTGGCACTGTTTTATATGTAACTGTAATGGCGTCTAATATATTGTTTAAACTAGGTATATCAAAATCTCCCTCTTTTCTAAAAAAAATCATCAAGTTAGTCCAAACACAACAAACCCCACCCTATCAATCATATTCAAACGCAACCTGCAAAAAGATCGCCAACCGCGTTTCTCGCAAGATCTATTGTCCGCCGTCGCGCACCTGTGTCTCTACGCGAAAAAAACTGCCGACCGATCGATTGGCATGATCGCGACAAAGCCAGTGAAAACGGCCAAGAAAATCGACCTGTTCGCGCGCCACGTCGACCTTATCGTACAATTATTTCGCGTCGCGTTCCGTTGCGGACCAACTCGCGCATTTCCAGAACGTTCGAAGTGTTGCGAAACCGCGTGCGCGCGCCTTCGCGCAGAAATAAGCCAATCCATCACGATTGAATGCTACCGCCACGCCATCTGCGCTCGTACTAATTGGCGCGAAGAGCGAACGCGTACACAGAAGCAAAGACATCTGCATCACAATGCGAACAAAAGTGAACACCAGTTACGATTAGAACGCCAAACAAACACCGTTTCCCCTGTTTTTACTTACATAAAACATAAACATTCGTGTTTTTCCGAGAATCCTTTCCCACCGAGAACTCGTTGATTCTCCCGTTTCCCCGCGAAACGTAACGGTCTGCTGAGGTATTATATATATTTTATTAATATGGTCAACATGTAATCTACCAGTCTATTTCTCAAAAACGAAGTAAAAAAATGGAACCCTTTTCTTATCAGTCTCTGCCGTTGGTTACAGCCGCGTTTCTAGAACCCTCGTTTCCCCCGTTATTTTCGATCAGTAGAAACCGTGCTAAAAGCTACTGATTAGGGGATTATCTGACATTCGAAATCGGCGCGAAAATGGGGGTTTTCCGTTCGCTGGGACGCGAAATTAGGCGATTTCGGAAACTGCTTAATATTCGACGCTTCGAGCTGCGCGGAAGGTCGAGTCGGTTTGGCCTGGATCGAGTCCGTTAACACGCGGAAGACAGAGAGGGCGCGCGAACGACAGAGATGGCGCGCGAGAGAAAAAAGTGTAGATGTCAGAGATGACGAAACAATTTGTATCGGGGAGTCAGCAAGGTGGCGTTTCGGGGTGCATGTGAATAATGGTTTTGGAATCACGATGACGGATTGACACCGCGGAAGGACGCGAATTTTCGCGACAGTTGCGTAATTTGCGTTCGCCCGTTTTTTGTGTAGATAAATGATATGTATGAGTGGGATGGTTGCGCATACCTTTTGCGGGAAGGTACTGCCGGCCGTAAACAATGTCTAATATATGCCCTCATTTGCATCATCAAACACCACGCGACGCATTAAAATAGGAACAAACGCGCTTTGCCAGAATATGAAACTGCTGATCGATCGACGAGATTTCGTTCAATTTTCGCAGGTGAAATGAGATGTTGCTCGGAGCTTTCCCAAATGGAACGGAACATATATTATACACATATTATACATCGATAGCTATATCCTGCTAATGTAGGGATAATATCGAGACATTATGTCGGTGCTATATGAGGGTTCAGTTTAGTCATTTTGAATTGGAAAATCGAAAATAGTACTCTGTAAAGAACTGAAAATTATTAAGTTAAATTCAGTTAAACAGTTTTGTTAATTCGCAAGTGTTCTTTTACGGGTTTTTGTAAAGATGACGGTTAGAATGTTAAGTTTTTAATTTTATGCATGGATGTAAATAGATATGCTGGAAGTGTGTTTTAATAAAAGTCTGACATTGAATATCTTGGGCTTTAGAAAGTTTATATGGCAGTGGAAATTTTTCGGGCTGAAGGGACCGACATGAAGAATGTTCAATGGGATGAACTTTTAGATTCCAAGAGATTTTTTCAGTTATTTATTAGAAAGAGACAAGTTTCAAATTTTAACCATTTAATTATTAAATTACAATTTAAATTATTAAATTACAATTTAAATTATTAAATTACATTTCTAAAAACTAATAATATGTATTTCTTGAGTTTCTATATTACGTTTCTGTATGTATAGGACTTCAAACTGTTTTCCGAATCTAAAAAAAAATTTGGAATCAGCTCAACATTTCATTTCAACCGAAATTGGCTCGCAACTAAAAACAATTTTTCTTGATTAAAACCTCAAAAACATCTATTTTAATTCCTAAATAAATATTAACGTTCACTTTTGTATTTCTCCTAAACAAATCGGTAAATGAACGATGTTCAATAAACAATTTGAAATATTCCTTCCACAATGTATTTCTCAAATTGAAAATTGTTTAAATATCCATTTCCTTATCACGAGACCTCATCAGCTTTGCTTCGAATCAGCTGATTTGCCTAAAAAAACAATTAAAAAAGAAAAAATGTGTTTGGCTTGCATCACGAAGTCGTTTCGGGAGCAAAAAACTTTCACCGCGGAAAATCGTTCGTGCCCGCTAAATAAGACGTCGTAATTACGCGAAATAATTGCAGACTTTATTATAATAATTACAATTATAATTTAGTTGCGCGGTGCAGCGCATACATCGTTGTTCCGAGATGCCCTGTCCTTGTCTGACGCGCGCGCCAGCTCGGAAGGTGCGACAGAGAGGACACACGATGAATAATGCAAGCCCGAGCGTAATGAAAGAAGAATTATAATTAACAAAGGCGAGAGAGAAGGAGGCGCGGAGCCCGCGACAATGTAATATTCAAAGGTTTTTTTCGTTTTCCCTCCTGTTTCCCGGCAGAGCCGAACGCGCAACACGACGGGCCGCGAATTATGTAGGTCCCGCCGCGCTTATAGCATTTCGTTACGTCAATCGTTGGGGAAATAATAATGTATAAATAATTGGCCATCGAGCCGATTATTTATACAGTGTCAATAACTTCTCAAGAACAACAAATTGAGATCTCATAACACGACTGACGTTAGGTGCTGGGGGGGGGGGGAGGGGGTGCACGATTTTAAGGGGCGGAATGGTTGGGGAAGTTATTCGGAGAATGGGAATGGTTGCGGAAAGTTTTTTGCATTTTTGGAATGGTTGCGGAAATGTGTGCAGAACAATTTTGAGTATTTACGGAAATTTTTCCGCGATTTAAAATTTAATGGTCGTGGAATCGACAATGTCTCTTTCACGTGAGATGACGTCACTCGGATACTGAAGAAGATGTTTGCCGAATTCAACAAAACACTGATTTTCAAGCATTCGTATTAGGGATAGTTATACCTCGATAGTACTATCGATAGTATTCGATAGTTTAGAATTATCGAATACTCACGATAGTTTTTGGAACTATCGAATACTATCGTTATTTAAACTTTTAGGCACTGTTAATTTTTGCTTCATTCAAAACTTATAAACAAAAAATTAAAATTTGTGTATTTACAATTTTTTTGTCGCTTCAAAAATTCTGGGAATAAAATGAAGTTGGTTTATAAAGAGTGACTTAGAAATGGTTGGAAATAATTGCAATGAACAAAACGTTTTTCGATTCGGCGCGTTGAATTTCTAGAGCTGATTTCCAAGATCTGAATGACATTCGTTGCTAGTCGTATCTTCGTCATTATCTTAGAAAATCGGATCTAATTTTTGTGAATAAAAACTGATTGGGTGATTTCAGCCTTAAAATGCTTACCAAATAAAGGAGGAAGTATCAAACAAATCGCGAATGCAATATTTGTTTGATATCGATGAGTGATCATATCACTTATTATTCAGTGCATTATAACGCAACCCTTAAAGGTGCCCGAGATAGAAACTCTTCGATTCTTCACAAGAATGCAGCAATATTTTTTAAATTAACAAAACAAAATTTAAAAGTTTATTTTAACACAATTATTCGACCGATAGTGCTATCGATAACAATCGATAGTTAACTAAAGAACTATCGATAGTTGTCGATAGTTCCACTATCGAGGTTTACCGATCCCTATGCCCGACTCGAACCATGGAGTGGCAAGAAACGTCCTCCTCCGCTAATTACGACAATCGGGAGCGTGCGCTCTTTTGCGCGCGCTCGTTCGTGAGCAACGAGGAAAACAAACCGACAATGTTTATTATTATCGCGACCTTGACGGCTGGTCACGTGGTTGCACGATAATATGCGTGTAAAGAATTGAACACAATAAAAGGAATAAGGGAATAAGGACTATTCTAGTCTTTTTCTTATACATAAATTAGAAAAAGATGAGAATGTGATGACAATAAAATTCTGCAAGTCTGCGAATCCCTCTGAAAAATGTGCAAAATCTCTGGTAGGGGAGTGGCGGGCAGGAGTCTATTGCGGGTACCCGAAATAAATAAAAAATGAAATCATATTTATAAAAAATAACTTACTAGCCGTTTTCTTGGTATGAAAAACAATA